>VDFB02106046.1:0-54931 GCA_007258455.2 Sequoia sempervirens
GAACATGTGCAACCTTCATGTGTGGCTCTGACAAGTCATTGAAAGGGTTGTAATTTCACTTATCATTTACCAACACCAACCCTAAATAAGCCATTTTATACTCTAATAACTGGTTCGATTGTTTCTTAATTAGAGTCATTGACTTAAAATTCTTCGAACAAGAGAAGAATCCTTTTTTCTTGACACTTTTGCTACTGCAGAAGGTAAAATCAATGATACACACTTGTCGATACATTTCTAGTGTGAGCATCCTATTTGTGACATAGGTTGGGAGAAGGAAAGGTTGACTAGTGAAGCCCCACATCCAAAGAATCCTGAAATTTGTTCCTAAGAACCAATCACAGGCGGAAGTGAAACTCTACATATATTTGGTCTACTCCTTGTCGAGCCAGATTATGTCACCTTCTCTGATTAAATCATGCAAGACCGGAGTTATGAAATAGTCTAAAAATACATAATAATCATATGATATAGAAAGAAAAGGCGTCCACGTGGACACTGGCTTCCTCTTACCCCGTTCATCAAAAATTGATAATTCAAAATACTGGGAAAAGAAATCAGGGTTTTGATGTAGAAACATGTGAACCAAGAAAGAAAGAAATCTAAACTTTCCCTCCGCTGAGTAATTCTTTATTTTTCGTATCATTTCATCTACCATGAACTCAACAAAATCATACCAGAAGGTATCATGCTGCTTGCGGAATTGGAAAGCCGATCCCAGTTGAAACGTTTCCACCATCTCATCGGAGTCTCGACCGCACACAAAAGCTAGCATGGACATGGCATCCTACAAATCCTCGTGTAACGCACCGCATGGCAACAGAATACTTGGTAGTTTAGCAGCTCGGATTCCTTTCTTACCAGTCTCCTCCAACAAGAACTTTGAGTTCTTTTTCATCACCCCCCATATTTTCTCTCCTTTGCTAGGGTAAAAGGACTTAATGCTCTCTCTTCTTTTACTTGGGTCTGGGATGCATAGCATATTCCAGATGGCTTGTAGGGTGATGTGAACCCTTAAGTTTTAGCCCTCAATGTAGTGGGTGTTAGGGTTATAGCGTTGGATGGCAACATCAACTATCTCTGGGCAGTAGTGCACCAATGAGACCATGTATTGTGGAAGACCACTGTACCAAATTTTCATTGTTGCAGACTTATCTGCCTTGGTATCGTCAACCTTGTATAGGTTGCTTCTCTTAAGGACTTAGGGTTTTTTGCAAGCCGTGGATCATAGATATTATCCCATTTCTTTTCAACTCTTTTCTTGTTTCTACAATCCTTGGGCCTTTTCAGCTCTTCTGTATACACCCTCTTTGGCTTGCTTGGTATACCAAGCGTAGCATATGCCAAATCCTCATAGACATACACATATTTTGATGACCGTATGGCTGTAAATAGCTCTTGGCCAATTTCCTCTTGTATTGGCTGAGATAAATTCTCTGACATTTCTCTTTGGATGAAGACCTCTACGAGTTCTAGACTCTGCAATTTTTCTCAACTCTAGATATGAAAAAGAAGAACAACTCTGCACCTTTAGCTTTGGCGTTTGTGAAAAGAATTTGAATTATTAAGCCTTTTCATGCAATATTTGGCTATCTTTCCTCAAGGTGGTAGACAAAAGCATGTTTTTTGCATTTAATTCAGCATGTACCATTAATTTTGCAATTCGTGCAAAATGAACTACTTTCCACTTTGAGGCGAAAGTAGTTTATTATTGCGTTCGGCAACCGTGTGATACACTATGATTCCCTTGAAACTTGAGCCAGAAATTTTCTTTCTAACCTTGCGTTAGTATGTGATGGTAATTAATATCCTAGCCAAAATGATTACGCCAAAGCAAACCATCACAGCCTGAAAAGATATGGATATTGCCTTGGGCTCTGGGAACGCCTGTGAGATGACACAATAGCCTATGGTCATGCGGCTTACTGTCGATGAGCGCCACCTTTTTAAAGCTAATTAATTAGCTCCTATTAATTTAGCATGCATTGAACCGTACCTCTATAGATGCAACTGGCCCGAAAATGTGAGCAAATGCAGGAATGCCTTTCAAGTTGGCATCTAGCTATCATCACGTTTTCTCGAAACGGATTAGCATGCGTCTTGTCATTTTTTCTATAAATAGGTTGGTAAGTATGAAGAAATCATACTTAGCATTTGAGTAGTGATAGGTTGTTAGCATAGTTTTAAGCAAGTTTTCTCATAGGCTAGGTGATAGGTAAATTTTAGTATTGGCTAAAAAGCATAGGCATAGTGTCAGAATCATGGATACTCCTATTCATCTAACCTCTTATAAGTCACAGACAACGTTTCTAGGGGAGGTTTCTACAGGGCGGCTGAAAAGAATGACCAATAATAAACATTCCTTAGTCTTGATAGCCATAAAATGGGTTCTGGGTAAGGACTGTATAGAATATGAGGACAAGTATCATGTGAATACTAATATATGCTCCCACTTCATGGCGTCTATGTTAGACATTAGCATTCCTAGGCCCCTCATCCTGAAGCTGGTCAAGGAAATGTTTCCTAGGAAGTACCTCAATGGCCTTGGTGAAGTTGTTGCTCATGCTGCATATGGGGTAGGTCTGCCGTCAGCCAGCGACCTCCGTCGCTATATCGAGGAAGAAGCGGTAGTTGTATGGCTATCATTTCTTAGTGGATTCCACCTTCAGACACGCGACAAGCATCGGCAAAGGGTTACCTAGGCCTTGCATTTCCTGTTCCGCAGTTACAATGTGATATCGTTCTACGATGTAGATTGGTATACTGACTTCAAAAACTTGGTGTTTCCCCCACCAATGGCGGTTGTGCCGAATGATGTTTATTTTGCTGCCAAAGAACCTGCTATCGAGGAAGAGGTAGATGCTACCATTGATGCGTCAATTGCTACCTCTCATGCCCTTGGATGAAAAACCCTTTCTGTTCCTACAAAAAAAATGCCTCCCCGTTTTCTTTATTTCCTTCTATTGCATAGACCACCTACCCTATAGTGTGTATATAAGCCTAAAAAAGGCTATCATTTTACATATGTAAAAGAATAGCTTGAATACTTGTATACTTTTTTGGTCTATGGCTTCCCTAGCCATTTTGCAATGTAAAAACCAAAGAATATATATAAAATAGATATATATCTTTTTTTTAAAAATAAAAAAATCCATGGCTCTTTCTTTCATTCTGCATTTTAGTTTTATGGGATTTTTTTTATAGCATATGTGTTATTTCTTTTGCACATTGGTGTGTTTTATGTAAAGCAATCCCGCTATTCCACCCCCCGTAATAATGGGTTACTTCTGCAAAAGCACAAACCAATTTCAAAAAAGATCGGCCAAAGAAAGGGAAATAAAATAAAAGCACTATTCACATATGTACAAAAATAGAACTCAACACCTAATGGAACAACTTAAGATGAATCTCATTAACCGATATTCCTAAGGGTTCATGTTCCATATTTTCTAACTCGAAAGCGTTATGCTCCTTGCACTGAATGATTTTAAAGGGACCCTCCCATAGGCTATCAAATTTACCATGCTGACCTGGCTTAGCAACCCTTTTGTCATATTTCAGTACTAAGTCTCTGAATTTTAGGCCTTGGTTAGAAGCCTTCTTGTCAAACCATCGCTTGACCACTTGTTGACGGTTTGTTATGGCTATTAGGGAATTCTCCCTTTTTTCCTATACTTCTAATAGTTCGGCAAGCTGAACTTCCATGGTGCCATTTTGTTCTGTCTCGAGGGATTTCAACAATTGGAGTGTCAGAATCTCCATAGATATAGGTAACAACACCTCTTTCCCGTATACCAACTCATAAGGAGAAATATTAAGGACTTTCTTAGGAGTTATGCGGTTTTCCCAGAGCGTTGCTAGGCCGTTTCCCTGTGGGTAATAATTTGATGATGTCTTGAGGAATATGCCATTCATTAATGCAAAGTGACATACCTTCATGCCTAAGAAAGCTCTGGCATTATCAGAAATGATAGTCTTCAGAGGACCAAACCTTGTCACCAGCTCCTCGAGGAAATCTACAATCTCAGTTTCTATTGCGCTTTTAAGCGGAACAACCTCCATCCATCTTGTGAAGTAATATGTGGTGGTCAAAATCCATTTATGTCTAGTACTAGAAGCTGGGTTAATCATCCCAATGAAGTCCAGACCCCATTGCGCAAACAATTTTTCTACCACTATGGGTTTGAGAGGCATTGCAAAATTCTTCCTTCTGTCAGTAAAGAATTGGCATTTTTTGCAAGATTTTACCAAAGAGTGGGAGTCATTAAAAAGTGTAGTCCAATAGTAATTGGCGCACATGATTTGAATGGTGGTGGTCTTAGCAGAGAAATGTCCACCTGCAACGCTGTTGTAGAACGCATCAAGAATCCTCTTTACTTGCTCCGAAGTAGCACATCGTAGGAGAAGACCATTGAAATTTCTTTTGAAAAGGACTCCCTCTACTAGCGTATATCTACAATTCTGCAGCCGATAGTATCTCCTTTTTTGGGATGAGAGACCTGGCGGATACGCTCCCATTCGCATAAACCTCATTCTATTTGTCAGCCAACAACCCTCTGATTCTGGTTCATTTATCAAGACAAGATCTGGTTGCTCCCCTGCGGCGGGTATCTCCTCGTTCTGCACCATGTATTCGCATAGTCCTCTTCCTCTAATAGTTTTAGTAGGTTTGACGTCAATGTCATATTCAAGGATCTTAGCGATCCAATTAGCTCTTTTTTCTGTGATCTCCCCTTCCATGATATATTCGTGCACACTAGAATGTACGACACACACAAACATCTTGTTGCAGGAAATTAGATGGCAGAAGTTTTTAAGTCCCTTCACTATTGCAAAGGCCTGCCTTTCGATGAAATTATAATTTGCCTCATATTCCTTCAAGGTTTGGGAGTAGAATGCCACTGGATGTTCTCCTTTTCCTTCATCATCCTTTTGGGTTAGGACAGTAGCGATACTGGACTTGCTACTGAATGCATACATTATAAAATCCTTAGATTGATCTGGATTAACCAGTATTAGAGTTATGGAAATAGCTTCCTTGACCTTTTCAAAGGATTCTCGAGCTTCGGTCATCCACTTGAATGCTCGATCCTTCCTAAGCATCAGGGTGATCGGATTAATTATTCCCGCAAAGTCAGAAATAAACTTGCTAACAAAATTTACTTTTCCCAGGAAAGACTGAACACCTTTCTTATTCACCAGAAGGGGAAGTTCCTTGATAGCTTTCGCCCGTTCGAGGTAGATTGAAACCCCTTTCTTAGATACCACATGTCCTAATAGCTTGCCTTGCGGTACTCCGAATACACATTTTTTTTTATTTAGGGAAACTCTGAACTCCTGGAACTTTTGAAAAACTAATAGAACTAAGTGATCAAAATGATCATCCTTAGATTTAGAAAACATAGTAAGATCATCCAGATAAATTAGAATAAACTTATTGATTAGTTCACTGAATGCGATGTTCATTGCCTGCTGGAATGTTGCCCCAACATTGGATAAACCAAAAGGCATTTTAGCATATGCAAATGTTCCCCACTTTGTGGTGAATGTAGTCTTGTGCTGATCCTCTTCCTTAACTCAGATATAATTGTAGCCAAAGAAACCATCCAGCAGAGAAAACATTTCAGATCCTGCAAGCGTTTGTAATATTGACTCCATAGAAGGCAGCGGATAGTGGTCCTTCAGAGATGCTCTGTTTAGGTCTCAGAAGTCCACACACAAATGGATATCTCCATTCTTCTTTCAGACTGGGACCAGATTAGATACCCAGGTACTATGCTTGATTGAGAAAACAATGCACGACTCAATAAGCTTAGTTAGCTCTTGTGCCATTAACACTTCCATTTTAGGGTTTACTGGCCTTTGTTTTTGTTGGACTAGTTTTGCACCTTCTGTTAGCTCAATCGTGTGTTGAATGATATCGGGATCATACCCCTCCAGATCATCATAAGACCAGGCCACTACTCCATATTTTTCTCGACTCGAAGATTCCTGCCATCTGAGACCTGAAGGTCCACATAATCACTTTTGTTTGCTACGAACTTCCGTTTATCATTTCGGACATCATCACAATAAAAAAAATTCGAGAGTAACCAACCCTTTCGGAAGCTTGTTAGATTTGAGTTGCATAATTTTTCCTTCATAAGCTTTGGCAATCTTTGGTTGAAGCTGATCGACGAACTCCCCTGAGTGCTGGATAAACGAGGTGATGTGTTCATCACTTTCAAAAACTTGTCAACTCTGATCATTGTCAGGGATCGCCAGTGAGAGTAGTACTCTTATTGCATGTTCATTATGTATAAGGTCAGAGGCAGGATCAAACTAAGCACCAATCATGACCATGCAATCTACATCGCTATTTTTTCCTTGGGGAATAGTCTAGATATTGAAAGCTTCAAAACCATCAACCAGGTCCCAGACTCAGTGCCGATAAGATCTCATGCGGACATTCCTTGCCACGGAAGCTCCTTAGACTTGGTTGACTACTAGTTCAGAATCTCTAAACACCATTAATTGCTTAATGCCCATTCGTTCCGCAAGGCTTAAGCCTTGGACTAATCCTTCATATTCAGCCTCATTGTTTGAGCAGGTGAAATGAAAATGGAAAGACCTTAACAATTTTTCATTTTGTAGGGATATTAGATATATCCCTGCTCCAACACCCACTTTACTTCTTGCTCCGTCAAAGTACAACGTCCATAGCTCATTTGCTTGGCTACCTTGGGACTCTTTGGTGACCTTTAGAAGCACTTGGTCTTCATCATAAATTACATACGTGCCCAATCTTGTAGCATGAATTTTTTTGAAAGGATCATTGTCCATGTGTTCACTCAACAGAGCATCTTCTTTGTCAGTCTGGTCTCCGCTCACCTTTTCTTCCTCTAGTAATTCAATGTAATACATTTCTTGCTTGGTGATAGAGGTATGCGCGACTTCAAAATTGATCAGGGCTTCATTCACTACATGTTCAAAATGTAAAGCCTCTGATTCTATCTTCATTTTCGCATCATGCTTGGTTCTGAGTATCAAATGTGACCAATCCAAGGATAGGTAACTGCCCACCTTTGAAGTGAATTCTTGGGATAGACAAAGACGAAACATAGGAGGAACATCTATGATCACAGTTTCTTGCAGCACTGTGATACTAGGGAAAGACAATAGAGTTAAAGGAAGTGCTTTGATGACACCTACAATTTCAACTTCGTTCCCATCAAGCTGTATTACCCCCCTTTTCATAGGTTCATAGCTGAGTCCTAAAGCTTCGATTATCTGTTTAGGCATAACCGTGGTACTAGCACCAAAATCAATCATAGCATTGTGCAATAACTTCTTTCCTATAATGAGAGTCAAGAAGAAGGTTTGGGGTTTTAACTTATCCCTAACCTTGGCAGGGGATTCCTTTGTATTGTTTGTAAAGACTTTAGCCGGCGGTATTTGATTGACAACCTCTGCACTGGAAAATTGCTCGGTTGACATTGTATTGATCTCTTCTTGAAGAGCCTTATGTAATAACGTCTTTTTCTCTGGGATAGCTAGAATTTCCCATAGAGATACATTAGCGGATGACTTCTTCAATTGTTCGACAACATTAAAAAGTGACAAACTCGGAGGTTTCTACTGCTTGGCTCTTGGTGTAATAATTTCCTTTCGTGGTTGGGATAGTGGCGGGGCGGTAGAAGTACTAGGAATTTGATCGGAAACACCTTTGAGTTGCGGGTTGGCTAGATGTGAAACAACTGACTCGCCAGTAAACCTCCTCTTTGAGAGCGTGTTATAATTAGATTGCACTTGCGGTGTCTTGGGTATGAACGCATCATTAGCAAACACTGTTTCTTCTTCCTCCATTCAGGAGAAAAGTGTGTGATCAAGAGTAATATCAGATTCTTGTTCTAAAGACATTCCTTGCATTTGCGCGGTAAGAACCACACTCTCCATTTGTAGTGAGGTGTATATATAACCCCCATGATTTGTTGTCGCGCCTTGGCTACGTTGCTCTGCCACCCTTTGTTACAAGTTGCCACACAGATAGTTCTGGGGCATATGTGCATCGTTGCAAGGGAAGCACCATAGATTGATATCATCAATAAGGTTGTTTTGCCCTGCGGTTAGTTCTCTACTCGAGCTTGGCGATGCACTCGTCAGCGGAGTAGGCACCGACACCATTTGGTTTGCGGTTAGAGCTGGTGGATTAGTGCGAGGCGTGCCCTGGTACTGATTCTATTGATATGTGGACTGCCTGCCTTGATAGTTTTGATATGTAGGCTTTAAAGGTGTTGATTGGTTCCACTTTAGAGTGGTTATATCATTTGCCATGGTTCGCAACATCTCTTTGAGGTCACTCATTTCATCCTTGGAAGAACCTGATGTAAAGGCCACATTTTATGGGGTTGTCGCATATGTGTACATTGAATGGGTAGTTGTGGGCGCGCTATTTGACGCAACCTCTTGTGCGAGGATTGATATTTCAGGAAATATTAGCATAATAGGTCAAGGAGGCAATTTTTCATAATCTATTAAATGATTGTCGGCTTTGATAGCGACACCGTAAGCATCTAGTAGAGTAGCTCCTCCCAAAGACTTGATCATTATGGAAATGTCAGAACTAATGGACTTTAGATAAAATATGAATGCCAACTCAAGAGTTAGGCGTATAGTAACATGAATCCTCTGCCAATTTGTGTGAAATCGGGTATTAAAGTCTGCTAGAGCCTCCTAGGGGGTTAGTTTTATGACATATAGTTGACAATACAGTGAAGAACGATCTCTGTCATTTGAGAACCTCTCATAGAACAGATCTTCGAGCTCATCCTAGGTGCGAATAGTAATAGGCGACAGTGTTTAGTACCAATCCAGCGCCTTTCCTTTAAAAGACGCAACGAGAAGCCTCAAAGCTACATTCTGTGTTGTAATCCCGTGTACCAGACATACATCTACCACGTCTTGCAAGTGATTTGCTAGTGTTCTTGAGCCATCTCCGGTAAACTTAGGTCTAACTTTCATGGCTGAAACTGAGATAGCACCCAAGACAACAGGTGCTACTGGGGCTGCTAGGGGACTTCTGGCGTCCCATGCCACGTAATTTCTATTGGCGGCCGACAACATAGTGAGAGGAACGAGTGGCGAGAATGGAACTGTTACCAGCTGATTTGTGACTTGCACTATTCCCAATGGAGGTACTAGTAAATTGGAGTTGCCTGCGGTTTGGGATCTAGTTATAGGTCGATGGCTCATACACCCTTCTAAAACACAATTTCATTTAAACTTTGTCCCACCGAGTGTGCCAGAAAAAGAACAAACTGTTGATGCCAAAATTTGACAAGGTAATAGTGTCTTATGGGAAACTCAATTTATGGGGGACCTTTTGCGCTAAACTGAGTGACCTCCAAATTTTTAGAGAAGTCAGCTTCTTCTATAATGGGGGGTTGGAAAGGGAAAATGAAACAAATATAATAAAATAAAGTCTAACATAAGGCGATGCGCCAAGACTTAATGATAGGCACGATAAATCATAGATCTAAGGGCCTGAATGGTGTTGTAGTGTTCCAGAACATCAGAAACTTAAGATTTATAGCATGATAGTGATCCACAATACTGGTTTACAATTTTTGGCCAAACTGGACACTGAACTTATTTTTTCTAACTAAATCTTCACTTTCGTGCACCTATAGTGGCTAAACCATGAGGAATTTGAAGATGATGCAAACTAGTGTTTTGTGACATTTTTTCTATAGATTCTAAATATATATTTTTAAAAAAAAATTGAATCAAATTGCACTTCTTTCTCCATCTCCTTTGAAAACTAATTCTTTAAAAGAAACAACATTTTTTAAAAGTGGCGGCTCACTTAGTATGCTTGCTTTTTCCATGAAGGATAAAATTCTAATTTATTGATTTAGATTTGTAACTGCGATATCTAGGTGCTTCCACGCCGGTTAGATAGTTTTTATTGAATATTTTTTCTTTAATAAAGTTTGAATTCAAACTAATTATAATTAGGACATGGCAGTATAGCGTCGCTTTTTTAATAATATCCCGAAATTCAATTTTTTTCTTTGTTGGATCAAGGATTTCCAATATCACGATTCGCATAATATTTTTAATTTTTTAATAATCGCCTATTTTTCCGCGTGTAGAGACAAAGAGCTTGATTTTTCGATGAAAAACCTACATTCACTAGAAATAAAAAATAAATATAATAATAAAATTAAATTTATTTAAAATTAATAGCACGAGAATCTTATAATAAAGGATACATACTTTACCAAGAAATGGGAATTTAAAAGAATGAATTCGGTTTGATCTAAAGGTAAATCGAGAAAGTGGTTTTTTTTATCCCGACATTTTAATAGGTGTAAATGAGACTCTATTATAGGTATGGTTTAAAACTAGCGGGGTTCTATCCAAGGGGGTTTGATTTAAGGTATTTTGATCAAACCCTCTTCAATTTTAATTCTTTAAATGGAACCTTTTAAGGCTTAAATCATTATATTTTCTAAAAATATGTGATTTCAGCAAAAATCAGTTCCTCCCAGAAATTGTAAACTAGCTTTGTGGGATCACCAATTATAGACAATCCATTCATTGACATAAAATAATATTGCATACATTCCTACTGCCAAGAAGAGTCATTAGACATGGTCTAGGTTAGCAAACTTGCATTCAACATATATAGAAATTCTTAAATGAAATGTCTAGACAATAAAAAACATAGTTTACAGTTTGATCAAATAGCATGAAAAATAGAAAGGCCAAACAATTGGCATAATCTGAACGTTTTTGCAATAAAATAAAACAGCAATAAAGGCCTGACGTCTTTTACTAAAACTAGCATTTTCCTTCAAATTCTGGCCTCTTTTCTCATAACAGAGAAAAGTATATATAGCAGGAAAAATCCCCACCACTTCGAAGAGTAACAAGATAAAAGATTTTGCAATCCCCTAACAATGATGCAAGAATCAAAATATTCTCAAACCATTGCAATAGAATTGATCTGGAACCAAGTATTTGGTCATTCTAGGCATAGGTGCATCATCTGGAAATGATGGCGATAGTCCCGACAAGGCCTAATCAGACAAGTGTCACCATCCTGTGCGAATGATTATGACACGTAGTGGCCAATAGTATCATCAGACTTGTTTGATTTATTGCCCGAATATGAGATCCGCTGGCTAGGCACGTGGCAACTTTTTGCTGCTTGTATGAACCTCTCTCTTCCACCACTAAGGACTTGCATTAATGGAAGACATGTCGAATGGGTGGAGCACTTCATCAATAATGGAGGGAATGATCACCAGTCAAGCGCAAAAGAGATGCGTGGTAGCATTTCGCTGCCTGTGGTTGTTACTTCATCTCCATGTTGAAAGATTTGTGAATAGCAGACACGTAGCAAGAGTGCACCGCAGATAGCAACTGTGGGGCCCGCCAATTTTTTTTGGGAATAAGGGCTTCGTGACACCCGAGCGGAGCCCGATGAGACAGGAAGAAAGCATGATCAAAAGAATCCCGCAGCTGCAACACGTGGAAGCATAGTAGAGTTTTTTGGGATGCGAAAGGAATGCTAAGACTCAGAGTTGCGAGGAGTAGACATGTGGAGCGGGAGAGCATAACCTAGATAAAAGGTTGAGTTGACTACTTGCGATGCACAGGCCGAAGCATAGAGGAAAATACACCTGAAGGGAGCTAGTTAATTATTTATTAACAATTACCAACCCTAAACTTTATTTTAAACTCTAGCCAGGAGAGAAAATTCTTGGTAGCTTTTTGAATGAAATCTAGTGCTCAACACTTTAATTTATTCTTTAAAAAAATTAAGACATGAATCCAAGCCACCTTAGCTAGAGGATAACTTTGACATGAATGAACTAAAGACAAAAAATAGATTGATAGTTAATAGATAGGCCAATGTGGAAGTCATCATAAAATACAAGGCTTAATAGGCTCCTAAACTTTCCAAATTCTTTTAATAAAAAAGTGACTTGAATTTGGACAGGGTCTCTTATTGTAAGAAGAGTGCCAAAGTCAAGCACTTTCTAGGCTAGTCTAATAAAAGACACACCAAACCTAATGCAATGCTTGATGATTTTTTTCAAGTTTCATTTCCTTATAAGGCTTTGATAATCCACTTAGCATATAAAATGACTCCTTGTGAATGGATTGAAAGAATGCCCAACCCCCTGGAATCTAGAAGGAGGCAATAAAACTCTTTAACAACTTGGTGAAAACCAGTGTAACCATCATTAGAGGCCTAGAAAAATATCAAAGTATCTTATCAATTTTTGAAATAAGAATATTTTGAGGGATCCTAACAAGAAGAATAATAAGTATGGGTGAAAAACAATTTTTTTTAGTAAAATTATAAATTATTAGCTAAGGAAATAGGCTTGGTAATTTACTAGTTTAGATTTTTCTCAATTTAGACAACAACCCACTAGAGAGAAGAAAGGGATGATTAAAAATAAAAGGGTGTACCCACGAAGTAGAAAATAGATTATAATAGGGATAAAAACAAAGAAGAAATGAAGGATATGATGTAGATCTGAGCTAGAAATTTATGGCAATGATAGGTGACAATGGGAGAAGGAAAATAGGGTTTTATGGATTCCAAAGTGGGAGGAGGAAAGCATAAAATAGGAAAGGAAAAAGGGGAAATTTTCTATAAGATATCAATGGGGATAAAATAATGAATATGCCCCTAAACTTACAAGCTTCAAATTTTTAATTCTCTTCACTTTCACTCTTCAATAATGTTTCCTTTAATTTCCCATGTATTGATAGGAGAGATAATAAGTATTTTTAATTTGGTATTATTTTGACATATCGAGTGATTGGAGGAAAGAACAAACTTAAATATGAAATCCTTATAATTTTTTAGATAAATGTCTATTGAAAACATAATAAATTATGTTAGGTCATAAATGGGAAGGTCATTTTTTATAATTTCATATAAGGGCACTAATTCTTAGGGTAGTAACTCCCAAGGGAATTATTGACCTTGATAGTAATGTCTATAAAAGTTTCTAGAAAAATTAGGTGTGAATTCTTATTTTCTAGGGTTCTTGCAATATTTTTCTATAATCAAAAGAGGCATAAAAAGCTAAAAGTGAGCCTCAAACACACTATGTGAATTGACATAAAATGACTTTAAAAATTGGGGTGGAGATTACATAGTAAGTGATTCCTAATCTTATAGTATATGTATTCATTCACACCATCATGCCTTATTGAGCATATGGAAAGTGTGTATTTAATAAACTATAAAAAACATAAATTATGATTGTTGATTATGTAGTAAGGTTAGAAATAGAAAGAAAGTGTTTATTCTATTTGTTATCCTTATTGATTGTTGTTATGCTTATGGTTGATTTCACTTACTCATATGCACACTTAATGATAAACATGAAAACCAAGATAAATAAGTTTACCTCCCATAACATAACCTAACCTTCAAAGTGATCCTAGTTGATTTTGAAACTAAATTAATTTTTTAATACTAATAAATGTAAATCTATGATTTTTTTATTTATTCTTCATGACTCATGAAAGCAATTTGTGACAACTTCATTTTTTGAATAAGTTCATAGCTTCTTGAAGATAAATTCACAATACTAGTTCTATCTTGGTGGCTTGCAAGGCTTAACAACATATTTATTTGAGAAGATCTAAAGTGCACAATTAGAATTTAGTTTTAATACAACAAAAAATAAAAGATATCAAAATTTCAATCTTTATAGAACAACTAAATTGTCACTAACCTTATTCTTTCAATTATAGTTTTATAAATTTACTTAATACCTATTTTTATTTCTATGCGAAAGATGCTTAGTGATAAAAATTTGGAGATATCTATTTTAAAAATTATTTAAAAAATAAGCACATGAAGAATAATACTCCAAAACGTCTTTGATAAATATAGTTATAGTATAATATAATAATATACAAAAACTAAACTTAATTAATTTATTTAAGAGTTATTTTATTTTACTTTAAAGTAAATTTTTGCACTCTCTTACAATATAGAAGAACTCATTATGTGTCCACCCTTTTCCATATAAATTATCCACCTTCTATGTTATCAAGTAGATAAATAATATAAGTATATTATATAGTATAAATTTATTTTATTATTTAAGAGTATATTAAAACACATTTCTAAAATAGAGAATCATCCCTTAGTCTCACTTCAATCTTTTTTCATATGACTTATCCACCTCGTGTGTGTGTATGTATGAATGATTATATTATGTGTAGAATTGTATATAATTATATGTGTGTATGTTTGTATATAAGATGAGAGTTATTTAAAAATGAATTTCTAAGATATAGAAGTATTTATAATTTCATTAACATTTTTACATAACTTATCATATTTTATATATGTATATATTAATAATTAAAATATATTTTTTAAATTATTTTATTTAAATAAGAGATATTTTATATATATTTATAAGTGTTATATTTTTTATATTAATTATAAATTAATTACACCGAAGGCGTTTCCTTATTTGAGTTTTACAAACTCATTTTCCCTGTGGATGGTTCAAAACCACCGAGAGGGCTTGCAATGCAGTTAAATGCTTTTTAGTCGTTGATCCATTTCACCAGTATGCTTTTCTTGTTTAAGTCTTATCCATTTCGCCAGTATGCATTTAATATATCTTCCACTTGCGTTATGCTCTTTAATAGCTCGTCGTAGACACATTTTCCGTTGGCATTTGTGCATGATTTTTTACCACCGCCAGGTCTCCGAAGCTTAGAAAATAATTTCCTTTAGCTTTAGCATTTATGTCTCAGGCCACGTCTGAGCACTAACTAGCATCACCTCAGGGTTGAATTGTATTAAGTGTTGCCTCTATAGTTATCCCATCGACCCTGTGTACTCCACTTACTACTTCTCTATTCTCCCTTTTTGCAGTGTTTATTCCACACTTCACCGCCATTGGCATTAACAAGGAGTTGAAGAGTAGTTTATGTGAAAGGAGCTCAAGAGCAGTTGTTGCAGTGTAGCTTATGTGAGAAGTCTTGGTGACAGTTGCAGTCTCCTGCAGTGAGAAACGTATTTTGAAACTCAATCTACAATTGAATACCTGCTACAATGCCTTTAAATGCATTTCAGTTTTCTAAAATGCAGAGAATCTTTACAGTTTTTATACATATTAGGTTTTCGTTTTGAGTTTTTGTCTGGATAGTTTTTTAGGGAAGCATATCTTTTTCAAGTATCTTTATATTTATGAATTTTTTGCAAGGAGTTGTGCTGAAACAGTCAACTCCGTGCCTCCCAACTATTGAATTCTCTCCCTTCCTCGTTGATCTCCCTGCCTCCCGTGTAGGTGGATGCTTTATTGACAATTGTTCCCTTCCTAAAATTAGTGATTAACATAACTCGTTGGAGAAATTAGTCTACTTACTGAATGTATTTTTTGCCAATATTTAACTGCAAATTAGTGTCTAAAATAACTCATTAGGGATTTTAATTTTCACCTCCGAAAGGGATACATCTTGCAAGAATTGCTCATAGAGATCTCTTTCAACCATTATAGTGCTCATTATATTTGTTTAGAATGTGTTCCTATCAACTGCCCAAAGCACACAGTCTGAGAGTGCCTGCTCAGACAAAGGTTAAAGAGACAACTAGGCATGTTCTGTGTTCACATTACAAGAAAACCTCTCTACATATCTCCAACATATCTATGATATATATGATGCGTGCCTATATTACAGTAGGGAGATTTGAACCCAGGATAATATTTTTGTGAAAGGCACCTATCCCTCCACCTTTTGTATGCATGGTTTTAGACTTAATGATCAAGCTTGAAAGTAAAGGTTTTTTTAGGTTACTGCCACGTGAGACACCAATTTAGTTTATAGAACCTTTTTGTGGAATGCCACAACTAGATTGCTTTTTCATTTATCTTATGTACTGTTCTTATTAGATGTAAATAACCTGCCTCAATCCAGATTTGAACCCATACCTTAATGAATCAAGCTTAACCATTACGTCCACTCAGCCTACACAAGTTCCTGTCAATTCATATACACCACGAGTACAATTCTCATTAGATGTTAATGGGAAGATTTTCATTTCTCAGTACATGTGTCTATGACAGCACTGACTGCAAGTTAATAAAAACATTTTAATGTTCTGTTATATTTAGCTAATCCCATTAGAGGTTAATGAACGGATTTTCAATAAATTTTTTGATACATGTGTATGGAAATGCATCTTAGAGGATAATGTAAATAGTTTAGTTTGATAATGTGTTGAGGCCATCTGTTCAAATTTTCATAACTTTTTTGTGTTTCCTAGGAATTGAGGCTCACTTCTGTAAACTAAGAATATCTCAAGAAAATATCTTTTGTTGGGAATTTTTACTGGTACAAGGTCAACAAGATCTAATGATATTGATATTTCTTTTATTTAAAATATCCCATCCTTTTATTCCATCTTTCTCTTTGAAATTTTCTTGCGGCTGCCTGGCAACATTTCAAATCACGAGTAAGGTAAGAATGTCACCTCCTTTCAAAGTCACCTCATAACCCGTCAGCTCCACCCAAGAAAAAAGCATGCCAAAAGCAAGAAAAAGAAAAATCTTGAGTAGCAGGATAAATTGCCACTAAAGATCATCTGTTACAAAGTTGGTTTGAAGGAAACCATGGTTAAGGAAAACAAAGGCAAAGAGTAGATGGAATCTCTACTCAAGTCCATGTAAATGAAAATGAATGATTTCCGATCGGAAATGTGTTGATTTTAACACTTAACACTACATATTCATGCATCTATGTTCGTGCAAGTTGTTTGTACAACCATAAGAAACTTAAAACTTCATGTATTCACTCCCTTCAATACAAGAAAATGCCTAAGACAGAATGTTGAGGTCGCTGGAACAAGTGGGAGGAAGATGAAGAAGGTTTGTAGGGAAATTTGTAGCCCCACAAACCATTTATTCGCTCTATTTTTGCAAAGAAGTCAAAGTAACATATTTGCGGTGGCACAAACCTGTAGCCTATGCATCCATCACACATTTGGTTGTTGGTTGCACCCATCCCCAAGACAACAAAAGATAGTGACATTCAATATCACATGAAGCTGTCACTAAATCATCAGGATTGGGTTCATGAATGTCAGAACCTGTCCCAGATGCCATGTTAAGATACCAATCACCCAAAGTGGGAGTTGGATCATTTGTCTTTCAAGTATTGAGGTAGTCTGAATTTTGGAGTTTTTTGTGTTCATTTATAACATTTTTCAATCTTTGATTTGTAGGAATTTTAATTGAGAAGAGAGTGAACATAGTTGGATATAGAATGATTAAGATGGATTATTTTAGCAACTGATGGCCTCATGAGCTCATGATTAAAACAGGGTTTGTATACTATAGACACTCAAACTGTAGAATTTAAGGTAAAACATATAATAGATAAACCTAGCCTAAAATTAGCGGGGAGGATTGTAGTAGTCTAGATAGAAGTATTACAGCAGATGATTGCAGCAATCTACAGAAAAATTACAGCAGGTAGTGAGAAGAGAATTTTAATTGAGAAGAAAGTGAACAGAGTTGGATATAGAATGATTAAGATGGATTATAATAGATAAACTCAGCCTAAAATCAGTAGAGAGGATTGCAGTAGTCTATAGAAACATTATAGCAGATGATTGTAGCAGTCTGCAGAAAAATTATAGCAAGTAGTGAGAAGAAGAAAATCCCTGAAAAACAACCCTCCTTTTTTCTTAAAATCAAATTTTAATAGAACCTTAAGTGTTTCATCTGTTGAGGAAGACAATTGTCCCTTCACCAAGACACTTGTTTCTCATTCAATTAAAGTTTCTAACTCCCTTACACAACACCACTTTTAGATGACTCATCAGCCCCTTTGATTTTTCGTCACTCTTTTTAGGCTAAAAATAAGGATTTTCAAAACTTAATATTTTTGTTAGTTTTGCCATCCAGAAAGTACCTAGATCATAGCCCTAGGTCCTTAAAGTTAAATATTATGACTTAAGTGCCTATTTAATTATTGTGTACCCTTATAAGACGCTGAAGGGTAAGCTTACTTAATAACTGAAACATGAGATGGGATTCGAACTGTTAACAATGTAATAAAATATAAAAAAAATATATCACAATCCTAATATAAAAACCAATAAACTTTCTATCATTTTAGATTTATTACTTTCTTAAAATTTACAAATACAAAAGAACTATAAAAATTGAAGTATCTACTAAAATATCAAAATTTCTTTCACATTCCAACGAAAAGGAAAACTCAATAAAATTTATACAAAGCAATGTATTTCCTTAGCTTTTATGATAAATGGTATTTACTGATGAGTTTGTATAGCTCATGAAGCACACATTGGACTAAATCAAGCAATTGTGTTTCATGCTAGTTATTTCTGCTACCATAATACCAAATGAAAGACTAGCACAAACCCTTGTAATCTTAAATTATGGCATATAGTGATTTTTTACATTCCCGTTTACGTTACATTTAGGCATTGGTTATCAAGTATTGTTGCATATTTTATGTTAACTTACAACAAAATACAATCTTTGAAATACTTTTTTGTGTTCCCATACTTATTAATTAGAAGTTTACAATTCTATATTTTGTATTTTCATTTCCCATACTTCATATAGTTATTTGTTATATATTTTATATTAAATATATCAAGTATTTCTTTCACATAAACTTTTAAATGGATTTGGAAAATACAAGGTTGCAAGATAAACGTGCTTGTCGCAATCAACAATAACGTACACACTACCATGCAAGGAAATATACCATAAACAAAAGAAGGCGAGAAAATGCTCATAACAACTGTGATGGCACCTCCACATCTAGCCTCCCCTCCTCCACTAACCCCTCCCATATCCATCCACCTCCAATTTTTCCTTAACCCTTTTTTGTTGCTAGAAATACCTTTCATTCTAAGTTGGATACCTTTGCAAATATGTCAACCTGTTTAATCTACATGGAAAAATATCCATGTATTAAAACAAAACATTTAGATGGACTATCTACTTGTTACAGATGTGCATCTAAAAAAAATGGCCATCGCTTCTCCAAATGGAATAACATGGACCCTAGTGAGCAACCTCTATGTTTGAAAAAGTTAACTCAAGTTGAAGAGATGCTAATAGCAAGGGTCAGTCTGATCCTTCAAATTACCTATCCTAAGGGGGGCCAACTAAAGTATAGTGGCCACAATATTTGTTTTCCTCAAGATATTTCTACAATTGCTACCCACTTACCAAGGCGTGTAGATGAATTAGATATCTTATTGGTTAACAAAAAAAACATCGGCCAACAAGACTATAGCTTCTACGTAAGTAGAGGCCGTGTATACGAAGCACTGCAATATAAAATCTCAAATGACCCATACTACAGACCTGTATAGTTAGATTAGGCTGCATTATCATGTCTACCAATTGCTTCAACAAACATAACATACCTCCTATATGTAACAACCACAATTGTTAGCCCCACTTCTACAACCTTCAGTCCTACAAATGCATCATCCATTGATCCTTCTGAACAAGATATTCAACCCACAACTTCCTTTGTCACTAGCCTTCCACCCGCACGTAGAGAAGTTGAAGAATTGTGCTCTTTACTGCAAACTAGGTCAAGGCCGATCAACCCAGTCTATAGATTGGCCACCCATTTCTTCATCTCCCATCAATAAATACACCACTGAAGGGTTATTTGTTATGGCATTCCCCACTTTATTTCCAAAAGGCATAGCCACATTCAAACAACAATGGATGAAAGAAATTAAATTACATGAATACGCTCTCCACTTGCTCAAGTACTATGATAATAGGTTTGGACAACACCCTTGCTTTAGGTACTTCATACTCAACATTCTGATGTGCCATCGAAGCCAAGCCACAACATCTGTGTTTGTGCATAAACACATCGATAGTTGCCTGCCCACAACTATTTTAGATCTTCGTCATAGATTAAAGGACCTGCCCGATGAAAAACTTGCTAACCAACTCATGCGCTTTGGCACAGCTGCAAGGGCTAGGGATTTTGTTGCTGCTGCTCCTATATTAACTAGGTAGTAAGAAGAAGAAAACCCCCAAAAAAAAGCTTTGACATTTTAGGTTTCTTCCTTAATTATATGCACGTATTAGTCAGCTACAATTTGTTTCTGTCAATCTTGCACATGCATTCCTTTATTTTTTTTATTACAAGTGTTACAAATCCTCAACTTTCTTGAAGTTGTAATGTCTTATTTTCATGAAGTTGTAATATGTTAACTTCAATTAAAAGACCAACTTATTAATCTTCTAATCTTCCACATGTATGATGGTTTTTAGAAAGATTGTAATTCTGATTCAAACCATTAGCACCAAAATTATGCTTTTCAACAAATCCATTTTCTATTATAGCAGCAATAAATATTAGAAATTTATGATTTCATTGTTAAATGTTTTAATTACAACAAAAGGCCTTACGAATTTGTATATGTGTGTGAGTGAGAGTGATGTGTAACCATCCCCAAAAAGTGCTCTGTTGGACTGCCATCCCCGAAAGGTGTCCTAAAAGCTGTGGAACATAAATGAAAACATTACCAACCACCAATTTAACTGTAATGCTGTGTTACATAAATGAAAACATTACTAGGCACCAATAAATTTAACTGTAAAGCACATTAATGAAAACATTACTAGGCATATTATAATCTATGATTGCAAAAGGTAATTTTTTTAGTAATTAGGGGCAGGGTTTTGTAATTTTCACATAAAGACAACTGAGGACATCAAAATGTCATTTCTTCGGTATCTTAGGGAATATCTGCAACTAAATTTGTCATTTGGTAGAGGCATTAAATGTGTATCAAGACAAATTAGGGTGATACTCTAATGGAACTAGTTATGGTAATTTCCTTTGCTCTTTTCAAATTAAAACTCTTCAACGTACCCATTGCACACAAAGGTGCGATTGCTAGTTTTTAATTTATGTTTTTAATAAATATTAATAATATTGCTTTTAAAAATATAAATTTATATGTTCACAAGAATCACAACATAGAGTACATTTGATTTTTCTATAAATTAACATACTTTAAAAAAAACTGTGACTCATCTCGCTGTTTCTAAATATCTTCCATATAAATTAATACACTATTTACTAGTGTAATGAAATTATCTGTATATGGTATTTTCATGATCGCATGAATAACAATATTCCATTCAACTTGAAAATCAATTCCCTAGTCAAATGCCGTTATTGAAAAAATTTGCGCTACTGTCGTATAAATAAAAATATTCAAGATAACTTTAGTTGACCAGTCAAATAACGTGATTAATGAAAATTCTGTTCATTGATAACTAACTATGGTATAAAAAATTCTAAATTTGGTGCCTCAAATACAATATAAATTAAATTTTGCCGACAAATGTGGGACGATGCTTTGAACCGCTTCACTCGAAAGTGAAAAAAAATGGGTCAAAAGCTGTGGGAATCACTCACAATAGTTTCTTCCACACCAAAATAATTAACACACCACATTCATGAGCTCTCCTGGGGAAATTATCCCTTCAAATCCGCGCAAACAGCGTACAATTTCATCAAATTTACTGTACAAAATATTCAATTTGTTTGGTCTTTCAGTCTCCTTCGCAAATCAACCAAGAAGCTCAAGCTACTTCCAGACGGAAAAAACAACATTACCACGCTTTCATCCGGCTGACAATGGGGAACAAACCTTCCGATTGTGCAGCCTATTTTGATGAGATCTCCTGGGGAAATAATCCCTTAAATTCCGCGCAAACAGTGTACAATTTCATCAAATTTACTGCGAAAAGTTTTCACTTTGTTTTGTCTTTCAATCTCCTCAAATCAACCAAGAAGCTCCAAGCTACCTGGCCTTCCGTTCCTGCAGAAAGCGTCGAAAGGATTTTTTCTTCGCTAATGGAAATTCTGCATAGCAGAGTCATACCTTTGTTAGAACACTGAAAAAAATGCTACATTCTAAATTGTAACAAATTCAATTCGAGCACTTACTGCAATGTGCTATGCCAAGAAGATGTCTATGATTTGCACCGTTGGCGGATCCTTCTGGATTGGAAACACTTTCTCGCAATCTCCTTGAAAAGGCTACACAATTTGAAAGGCGTGGAGTATTCCCATTACCGGCTGCCATGGTCATTATAGACTTTGCCTGTTAATGAAAAAGACTGTGAGTTCCATGTTGAAAGCCAAATTAAACTCCGCGGCGTAAATAATCTCAGGGTTAAGAGTACTTCTTACCTTATCAGAAGAAACGTTGCCGTAGACATTTACTGCTCCATTGTAAGAAATTGTTAATTCAGGAGATAATGGCTTTGTAGGGGTTTTGAAATTCGATGAAGCAGCAGCACCTTCAGAAAGGTTGTTTTGTGTATCGAGGAAAGGCTGTTGGCTGTACTTACTATCCGATCGAAGTCCTGTGGCGTGTTGCGGAAACAATTCCATGGTCTTTAAATCTTGAGAAACCCCGCAATGAGAGAGTACTTGTTGCAGCATATGTGGTTTAATCTTTCTCAGGCATGACCGCATTGCTGTATTACATTGAAGCCCAAAACGACATCAATATTTATATATGTTATAGTTTAATAGGAAGGATTGAAGAGTATTATAATAATTGATGAAAGTGAACCAAAACAAAAAAAAACTTACCTCGCCTCTTCATAAGCTGTTGCTGATAATCCATGGCAGAACTGGTATTCTCTTCCCTACCGATTCCCAGGAAGTCGATTGTGACGAGGTGAGATTGAGACATCTCTTACCTAAACAAATGTGATGATCCTGCAAATGATTATGGCAATGGGGAGGTATGGTATTTAAAAGAGTTTAGAAACTGCTGGTGTTTGAGACTAGTTAAGAAACGTGAGACAGTTTGAGATGTAAAGAGCACGTGTGAGAAGGCAGCTTCCGTGACATTCTCAAAACTTATACCAACTATTCTCAAAACCGTTGGCGATCAGTTGAACTACCTAGCGAAGAGCGGCATCGTTGGCGAACATAAGCGAAACTCATTCCAGTTGTAAACGAAAACTGTACAAGTGGGGGTAAAAAGCGTGGGTACGAAGGCCACGTGCATATTTTAAATATTGAGATGTGTAAAAAGGTCGTGTGTTGTACAAGCGGATACCACACGCTATGCAAGCGGATATCACACGCTGGGACCGCGGCTTGTCGTCAATCCACGTCGGTGACATCTAACATTCTATTTTCCAATGAGGGCGAGGATTTTTCCGCATTTTAAACTCATTTGCCACAACAATACGTCTTAAAGTCAATAGAATACAACGTTGTTTGTTCGTCGTTTGTTACGGTGGACCTAGTTAATACAAGTCATTGTACTGTTATTTAAAAAAGTGGTATAAAGATATATTTTCAAAGTTTAGATAGGATAGAGTTTGAAATAAAGATATATTTTCAAACTTTAAATAGGATAGAGTTTGAAATAAGGACAAAACTAAGGGTCAAGTCTCAATAATATTAAGCACTTACAAGAGTCTAAATTATCACTAGGCTTTTCTTAGACATCTATGAGGACAACATCATTGATAAGTTGTTTCGATGAGAGCTATCTCCTCTTCAAGAGTATCATTTGAGGTCGATTGAGCATGGACTAAGGAGAAAGCTAGATCCAAGTACGCAACTTTTCCATAATCAAGCCACCTAACAACACCACGCCTACAAGAGGATGTAGAGGGTTGTCAAGAAGACTAAGACCATCACATTATATTTGATACTAGAAGGCTAAGATCCACACAAATGAAAGATTCTAACACACTTAGAATATTGACTACAACCATACCTATTCCTTCAAGAAAAAGAGGGGTCAAAGAGGAACTCTACAACAATGTAAGGAACATTCTCCTAGTGGCCCAAAAGATCCACCCTTGTAGATTACATATCCAGCGGAGTAGCGTATCTACCTAAGTAGTGTCAAATCTGCCCATGTAGTGATGAATCTACCTATCTACGAATCCGCCCATATAATGGATCTGCCTATGCAGTGATGAATCTACCTGTCTGTGAATCTACCTATATAGAGACGAATCCGCCTGTTTACGAATCTATCTATGTAATGGATTTGCCTATGTAATGATGAATCTGCCCATCTACGAATTTTCCTATGTAATGGATCCGCCTATGCAGGATTAGGGCCGCCCATCTACGAAGCCACCTATGTAGTGGCGTATCCTCCCATCCTCTACAAATCTACCTCTATAAAGTTTAGCAGATATGCCTATGTTGTGTATCCACCCCTGAAGGCCGCGCATCTGGTCATTTGCAAATCTAGCTATGTAGAAGCATATTTGGTCATCCTCTGCAAATCTACCTTTGAATGTTCTAGCAGAGCTACCTATTCTTATTGGTTTCATTGGTCGATAGAGGGCTAAAGTGCATCCGCCTTTGTAGAAGATAGAGACACCCCTAATGATGGTGTATCCACTCGTGCAACGGATCTACCTTTGTGTGAGAAACCTGCAACTACAAATTTATGAAAAACATAGAAAAATTTGTCAGTAGATTAGTAGATTCGTGACGTGGATCCCACTAGGTATGTCAAAAATGTGTGGAGTGATTTTTGTGTCTCTATATAAATGATTTAAGAAATAAAACCAAACAAACACAAAAAAAAAACACTCAAGATTAGGCTAAGAAACCTCAAACCAACATAGAATCAAATGTTGGGCCTCTTGTTGTGTAGATTTTCCCATGATTATCAATAAGATGTGTGCTTACTAGAAATTTTGGTAGCATAATGGCACTCTAATGAAAACGAGTGAGATCCTTTGATAAATGGCTAAGGATTGGATATATAGATTTTGGATGAAAATGGATGGAGGGTTGAGATTACTTTATCGAGATCAAGGGTTGAGGATGAATGCGATCTCTCAAGCCACAAGATTATGCCAAGTGGCATAAGGAGAGGGCATAAGAGGGGGATTGTACCCTTGAGGAAATAAATCCCATGTGCTTGATGTGATGGGGAGGGTTGACCCAATTTATTGTGGATTAATTGCACATGCAACTACTTCTAGTGAGTAGGTTAGGTGGGGAATCTTAGGATTAGGATTAGTGCAAGTGGCAAAATATGGAGGATGTGACATGATGTGACATTTGGAAAGAGAAAAATAGGAATTAAATAATTATATTTAATGCCTATATGAAGGAAAGGGGATTAAATAAACTAAATGAGGTATTTATTCAATTTAATAGATGAATGAGATGGGAGTAAATAATTAAACGTACTTATTTACTTTAGGTTAGGATTCAGGGATAATAGAAGGAATAAATTAGGATGAAGGGATAAGGGGTACTAATTGAATATCAATCAAATAATAGGATATTATTTAATTAATATAGACGAAACAAAATTGGTCGAATTAGGGGTAAATTGATCAAATGAAAGTGGTCAATTTTTAATGTCTACACATACAATTCATAAATAGGTATCAAGAGTCATTTTCCCATTATTTAGCTCATCAAGACTAGAATAAATATTCTGAAGAATAACCTCACTTAAATCAAAACTTTTTATTTTAAAGTTAAACTAGATTGGTTTTCATTTCTTTAAAATAATTTCCCCCTCTTTCATTTATGTCCTGATAAGCTACATAACCTTTCATGCACAATTAGAGGGGAGGAAGTAAGGTAGATACAAGGGTTTTCTAGCTAAGATAATGAAGAAGATACTAGCATAACTTGAACATACTTTGCCTCATCAAAATTCTCCCCAAGTTGGGAAATACCATACTTATTTGGCTCAAGAGGTTTTGAAACCATCTTAGTACCCTAACCCCTAGAGATAGAAGAAGGCTTGGGGTTACAATTACTATTTTTAGATCTCTTGGATTTGTGAGAAAAGCTATAGACCAACCTTTTTCCTTTTTGTAGGAGGTTCAAACCTAGAAGTTGGTTGCATGGAAGGTTTGGGACAAGGATAAATGAAAGGAAATTTTTGAATCTTTTGTTTAAATGATTTCCATTGGTAACAAGTATTTGATTTTAAATTTAGGTAAGGAATATGTTGAGAATATCTCATTTGATACTTCTAAATATCATTAGTTTCTTTAAGGTCCTTAGAAAAATCCACCCTAACACATACATTCTATTGAGGATAATTTGAATATAACTATTCAAGTTCAACACAAACCATAATACCTAAATAAGAAGCAATTTGGCCAAGGAAACTACAACATGACACATGTAACTTAGGGAATTCAACCCAAATGGGAACCTTAAGGAAATTTCCATCAAAAGGAGAACTTAAATTTTTTTTTGTAAATTTAGTGATGTAATAATTAAGGGATGTTTCCTATATCTTGTAAGGAAAATAAACATAATATACTAGGTGTCAAAATTTGAAATGTGTGTTATGTAGTAAAATGTACACCTTTACATTTTCACACTATGTTTGCATCCACTTAATTAAGTGGACTTATTTAAACCTTTATTTGACCCAATTATGCATTTAAAATCCTAATTAATTTCATTTTCCAAAAGGGAAACCTACATTAAACAATTGCAAACAACAATTAAATCACCTTGGAAATTGAATGTCCTAGATTTAGGGCCTAGGACCCATTTTCCCAAGGGAAAATGAGTCTTCCTTAGGTCTTAGGTCCCAATTTTTAATATGTTTTTGGTGATATTGTAATGATTTAAATTCAAATTGCAATTGTCAACTTTTGATGTTTAATTGTCGGGTAATTAAGGAAAACCTATAAATACATAGTTATTTTATCAATTCAAACTAAGCAACATTAAGGAAACTTTCACAAGAGAAAATATTATTGTCAAGATAATTGAAGAGTGGATTTATAAGTCATCTACAATAGCAATCAAGATCATATCATCATGTCAAAGTTATTTGCGTTCATGCATGTTTTTGGAGCTAACATTGTGATGTAGGTTTCAAGTTTCAAGAAAATATTCAAGCATCAATATCTATCAAGCAATCAATCCATTTCATGCATGATCTAATCCTTAGAGAGATGTGTTAGACTTGAATCCTATAAGGGCACCCATTAAATGGTTTGGTGAGTTGCAACAAGCTAGTGTTCATTCATCATTCCACCATTTTTATCATTATTTCATTATCAAGGTTTAATTACCAAACTAGAGTTTGACCAAGGAAAACCCTTATTAAAAAAAAAAAAAAAATTTCTCCTCTTTGTGTGTTTGTAGATTTTCAAGTGAAGGAGGATTGAAATTGGATCAAAAGTGCAATTTTACAAAGTTGTCAAAGTTGCCATTAAATTTTTCAAGACATGAAAAATAACCTAGAAAATTTATTTTTGGCTTTCTGATAGTCAAACCTAGAGAAACTAGAGCCTTAGATCCAACATCAAAGGAATCTAAAAAGAATTTTTAGAAAGGATACAAGAACATATTCGCCTGAACAAGATGATTTACAACATTTTAAAAGTTGGGTACAAACTATCTTAACCTTCTCAGATCTTTCAGTTGATTGTTTTTTTGGATAGTGTTATTATAATACTTCACATTGTAAGTGGTAGATGGGTACTGCCACAATAATGGGTTACACTTTTTGGGACATCTCGATTTTTGCTGAAATCACATATTTTTAGAAAATATAACGATTTAAGCCTTTAAAGGATTTTAATATAAGAGGGTTTGGTCAAACCGCCTTAGTTCAAACCCCCTTGGATAGAACTTGCTAGTTTTAAACCATACCTATAATGGAGTCTCCTGTACACCTATCAAAATGCTGACAAAAAACCACTTTTGATTTACCATTTAGGGGATCAAATGAGTTCATTTAAAATTTATGTTTTATAAGTATGTAGTCCTTTTATTATTATTATTTTTTTATCGGTAAGAAAGGATAATTTGTATTGATTTTTAAAAAGATTTACAGAGTTTAACCCAGGTTGGGCCATCGTCCCAAAAAACTACCATACTGAGCCTAAAACTGTACTACTAGAGTGTGGTCACAACCACCAAAAAACCACCATTCCGTGCTAAAGATAGAAAATAACTAGACCAACTAACAGAGATACATATGTGCGAGACAAAATACCATTAACAATCGAAACCACCAAACCCTAATCACCATACATTTTGTTTCAGAGAGAAGATTCTGAAGTCCCTTTTCCAGGATGAGTCTTCAATAGGAACCAGTCGAAATTTCTTTTTCAGAAATTCTACTCCTTCCGTAGCCAAACACCTAAACTCCATGAGCTCCAAACTAGCAACATCCAGGATGAAGGGATGATAATGAATCAGGGCATCCGGGTCATCCAGAAGATGCAAGTCTCATGGACGAGGGGTACCCTTACTAAGTCAAGCCACAACCAAGGCTCTATCTAAGCCAACTAACATGTCTTTACGAAACAAGCCCCTCATTATCACATGAGCATTCATTTTTGACACACCGACGTCTAACAAGCTGACCAACACCCTAGAAGAGATATCTGAATCCAAGCGATAACCTTTGGTGTCCTCCATGAAGGATTTCCCAAGCAAACATTTGATGGCAACAAAGGTCAGGTAGTTTGGGTGACAGATGATATGATGGAGCTGAATAGAGGAAATGGGTCCCTCGAATGCTATCTGCCACTTGGAGCTTTTTAGCTCCACAGGCATTGCCAACCCATGCATTTCTAGTTCTTCTACAAAGACAAGAAGAATGAACCTGCTCATCCCTCTCGTAGACCTCAAAAACCCAACCACTACAAATGAAATGCATAGGATGAAGCCACCAAGCAGTAATAAAGACTTTGGTGATCGAGCTTGTCCTCCAAATTAATCAAACTATCAATCATCTGTTTAGAGTACCATCATTATGTGAAGTGTCGGTGGCATATAATGGAGAGAGAAAAAGCCTAGAAGGTTCATACAGATTGATCGCCACCTCAACACATTACCATCCCCCCCAGCCACCCACATCATCACTTCATAGTATGTGGTGGCGCCCACCCTGCCACCCACTATAAGTATGTAGTCCTTATTATAAGCTTCCCAAAAAGTATAATTTTAAATATATTTAATTTGATTATTATATTTATTTTTTATTTCTTGTGAATGTAGGTTTTTCACCAAAAAACAACTTCTCTATTTTGCACATGTGGAAAAATATTAGATTACCAAAAAAAATCTAAAAAATATGTATGCTCTTGGTATTGATGTCCTCGATCCAACAAAAAAATAATTGAATTTCGATACATACAAAAAAGTTGTGTTATATAGTAAACCTATGTTTAAATTGTAATTGGTTTGACTTCAAAACTTAATTAAGAAAAAAACAATTCAATAATTTAACACTATGAAACCAAATAAAGGGGCTAGATATTGTAGTTACAAATGTAAATTCAAAAAAATTAGAATTTTATCCTTCATAGAAAAAAAATTATGTGTTATACAGTAAACATCAATCTTTAAAAATGTTTTTTATTATTAAAAAATAGTTATTGAATGAGATGAAAAAAAATGCAATTTGATTCCAATATTTAAAAAAATATATATTTAGAATCTATAGAAATTTTTTCACAAATCACTAGTTTGCATCATCTTCAAATTCCTCAAGGTTTAGCAGCTATAGATGTCTGAAAGTGAAGATTTAATTAAAAAGGTTGAGTTCACTGTCAAGTTTGGCCAAAAAGTGTATCACTATTATGGGATCACCCAGATCTTAGATATTGGATTGCTAATGCACTTTTATTCTTCTCCCAAAAATTATTTTCAATCATATTTTATAGTTTTCTATCACAAGGAAGAAGAGACCATATAGTGTCCCAAAACTTGGAGTTGACTCACCTTAAGGCTTGTAGGTCAATTCTATTCTCTTGTGGCACTATCCTTCTTCCTAATGAAATAGGAAAAGGTGGATTTGTGATTAGGTGTAAACCCCCCTTCTGATTTTTGGCATAAGTCCCTCATTTCTAGGTCTTCCTATTTCACCATCTTCCCCCCTTTTTCTATGTTTCATTTTGGTGAACTTAACATTATTGCACTAAATTTTTTCTAAAATTAGAGTTCATTCAAACCCTAGATCTAGGATTTGCATTAGTTTACATTGCATTGCATTAGTTTGCATTTCATCCAGGGTTTTCAAAATTGCATTGGTTTGCATTTCATCCAAGGTTTAAATTTTTTATTTTGCATTGTTTAAAATCTAAAAAATCTAAAAAATTGCATACATATCACATTGATTTTGCATAGTACTTGCATATTAGTGTACGCTTAGTCATTTATATTAGAAAACTTAGTCAAAATTGAATTCAAAAAGTGGTCACTTTGTTCACTATTTGTCACTAATTGTACTTGCATTAAGACACCTAAAACTGAAAAATCTATCACATAATTCATAGTTTGCAATCTGGAACAAAGAACACAAACAATAACTTAGAATTTACATTTTTCATTTTTAAAAACCTTGTACAAGGAACCATTCACTCTTGGGTGAATGAGTCCTTGAGGGAACATCAAAACCAACTTTTCTGAGCATTGTTGTAGTCCTTTTTACTTCCTAGATCCATTGGTAAACTGTTGTTTCAGTCTGCCAATTTTTTAGAATTTTTGTTTTATGCATTAGGTCTAACCATCCATTTATTTTCGGTATTTTAAATCATTCTAAATTTATCTTAGATCTTTCTTATTGTCCTAAGGAATTGAGATCCAAGGTTAGATTGGCTCACCTCATACATTTTTGTCTCTCTAATTTCCTTCTATTTCTGTTGCTCAATCTCAACTTTGAAATTATAAGAAACTGTTATTGCATGTGCAAGAAAAGTATCATTTTGTTTGATTTATTGCAAATTTGGAAAAAATATTAAATTTTATATCTATGGAACAATTATTGCATCATGTTCTCATCACAAAAATCTTTGGTTATCATACTTCTTGTTCTATTTTCATATTTTGTTGAATACTCTAAGAAATTGTTGTTACAAGCATATGAATATGAATTCCTTTCCCCTCTTTTCTCGTTTTTCATTGATCCATATCTCGTGTGTGAAACTTAGTGAAAGAGAATACAATCATGGAAAATCATGACAATCAAGTTTGTTCTTCTCCCAATATCTCTCCTATTTATGAAGAAGATATTTTGGTGTTAGAGGAACCCACCATTGAGAGCCATGAGAACCCTCTTTGTTTATCTTCTCCTATTTGGTAAGGCATTATTGAACAAGAGGATGCAATAATTGATAATCAAGAAAATCATAGTTGTTCTTCTCTAGATACCTCCCCTACTTGTGATGAAGATATCTTAGAATCTCCCAACCATTGAATGTCATGGAAACATTGCTTGCTCCTATCCTAAAAGCTCTCCTACTAGGGAAGATATCATAGCGCAAGAGGATGATAGCATTGATACATATCTTTCAAAAAATAGTAATGTGGCTTCGTTAGATGAAGATTATGAGGTGACATTAGAATTCCCCTCGCTAGAAGACCATCAAAATGAGGATAAGTCTATTGAGGTTTTGAACATTAGATATCCCTTAATTATTAGGCCTCCTAAGTCTCCTCTAATTCTTGGACCTCCTAAGATTCCTTTAATTATTGGACCTCCCAAGTCATCTCCTGAGCCACTTCTTATCATAGGACCACCACAACACCAACCCAAACCTCCTAGACATATCTTAAATTTTGCAAGACAACTCACCAGTAACAATGTTTCACAACAACCAAGTTATAATACCATTTCTCATACATATAACACTTGAAAGAATCAACAACCAAGATAAACTCCAACATCCATTCCATTACCTCAACCATATCTCCCACACACACCTAATATCTTGTAGCATAGTGGTAAAGAATATAACCTTGTAGAAAAATTTCACAACACTCCTAAAATATCCTTTTGGGATTTGATTCAAGCATCACCTAATTATCATAGCATGCTTCAAAATTCCTTACAACAAGTTGTTATTCCTCCTAGTGCACAAAACAATGATGTAGAAGCTCTAATTCAAGGTATGAACTTAGCCAACTTAGACATTACCTTTCATCAAGACGAGTTACCTCCATAGGAAATATTAAAAAAAATGATGCTTTGATGATAGTGGTTGGTATTAACATTAATGGTCATCACTGGGGCATAAATCATACCCTCATTGATAATGGTTCAACACTTAATGTTTGTAGTGTATTCCTTTTAGACAAGATTGAAGTAGACAAGAGTCTAATTCAACCAGATTCTTTATCTGTCTATGGATTTGATAAAGTGGGGAAAAAAATTGCTTGGTGTGACAACAATACATGTTCAAGTCAGTAGGGTTACAATGAAAAATCCTATCCATGTCATGCCAAATGAACTTTCATATAATCTTCTCCTAGGTAGACCTTGGATTCATGCAATGAATGTGATTCCTTCAATGTTACATCATTTAGTGAAGTATGTTTACAACAACAAGGTTTACACAATCAAATCTGACCTACAATTAGAAATTTTTTTGCAAACATAAATAGGAATGGAAAATACTCTAACATTGACACCGACTAAAAAAGTTGAACCAATACAAGAAGCATAAGAGAAATCAATCAAAAAACTATTGGACAATGAGTGGGGTTCATTAGATTTTACACCTACATTTATGGAAGAATATAGGATTACACACAAATCAGGAAAAGAGAAAGAAGTTGACATAATATCCACACAAGCTGAGTCATCAAAAACATGTGAGTCTACAAATTTTAGCAAAGAAGAGGAAAACACAAATTATACATCCACATATGATGAATGTAATCATGAGAAACCACCAAATCCAAAAGAAATGGAAAAAAATTATGGAAGAGGTTATGAGCTTTTGAAACAAATTGGTTATAAAGAACAAGGTATTCATGTCCCTATAGTAGAGCCTAACACATAAGAAACAACTAGCGGTCTTGGTTATTGTCCTTTGAAAGAAACGAAAGCATCAAAGAAACCTTTTCTTAATATCAATGTCATCACACAAAACAATCCTGGGATAAATATTGCTTCATCTTCAAATACATGTCTTAGTAATGATTGGGGTTCATTATATTTTACACCCTCCTTTAAAGGAGAGTACAAAATATCACAATCTAGAGAGTCTTGTGTATGTATGACAGGTCCTTGTAATAAGCAAGAAATATCAAGTTGTCACAAAATAAATGAACATCTTCTACTATTGATCAATAGGGTACCTTGTCGAGGCTTTTCCAATCCTTCTTGATATCTCTCCCTCCAAGAACACAAAATAAATTATACAACAAGAGCTCATTTTGTGCATATCATCGAGGGAATGGTCATTCAACCAATTAATGTAAGGCTTTGAGTAATAAATTGAGCATCTTAAGGATTGTGGTGCTCTTCCTTGTGTTGATGCACCTATTTCCTCTAGTTGATAATGATCTTCATCCTATCATGTTGTTAATCACTATGTGGAATTGGTAGCTTTATGTGTCTTGCTCATTGTCATTCATGGTGGTACAATTTTAGGTACATCCATATTTATCTTAGCAGCAACATGATAGTCCTAGGTGGTTGTCTTTGTCTCTACACTTGGGGGATAAGGATAACTAGTTTTTGGGAGGTGTGCATTCTTTTCAAGGACACTCTCTTCCTCTCTTTCTACTTAAAATACCAACATAACAAGTATGTTGACATTTTAAGTGGGGGGCATATTGCCCTCTTCTCATTTTTTGCATGTGTTCCCTTCTTAGTGATGACAACATACATGTCTCCCAATAAGTGTAACAATTGCATTGGCATTATTTTATTTTATTGGCATTAATTTCATTTTGGAATTAAAATTTTGACATTTCTTGCTTCACTTTGTTTACAAAGGCTGAATTTGGTGTAGCATCAACATAGCATATTGATCATGTTGTGGCACCTTACCAAAGTTGTCAGGGAGTATAACTTTTAGTATGATTGACGTATGGGAGCTTGTAGACTTGGCATGAATTTCCCATCAACCACATTTTTGTGGGTACATATCGACCTAGTGTGTGTTTCTCATATTTGTCTTAAGGGCTCACCTATTGTATATCAGACTACACTAGCCCTTGTTAGCATATTTTTCATGGCCATCGAGATTAACACAACATTATTGCCTATGGATCCATGTGTTTCATAAGTGATTTTACATCCTTATGAGTATATTTTATGGATGTGGCATAATGCAACTTGCTAGTCCATCTTTATTTATTCTTTTCATTAATTTTGACACTGTATGTTTGTGTATCTTTTCTTGTTGCTTCATATCATACATTCATGTGTGTCCATTTGTGCTCATGTTGATTTTCCATGGGATCTTGATCCTGGAGGCTTGTGCAACCTCCTTGATATTTTTCATCCTATCCCATTGGCATTTGTGCACTTGGATCCCTCTTGACATGTATTTGTCTACTTTAGTGTGAGTTTGAGCATATAGCTCATCCTCTCACTAATCGGGGGCTAAATGTAGAGTAGTAAAATGTACACCTTTTATATTTTCACACTATGTTTGCATCCCCTTAATTAATTAAGCCTTTAATTGACCCAATTATGCATTTAAAAGCCTAATTATTTTTGTTTTTGGGTGTACCATAGAAAAAAGCAAACTTGCTTGATTTGGGGAATAATTGATGATAAATTAGACTTAATAAGGCCTTTATTTGGTGTTGTGAGTTTTTTTACACATCCACACTAGGTCTTGGACCCTTGCAAACAAAATAAAATGCACCTAACAATGTCTTGTAAAGGTGTTGTAAAGTGTTGTAAAAGACTTTCATGCTTCATCTTCATGTGGTCGCACTGGGGTGGGACTGATTTTCCCAAGGTGGTGAATGAGTCCCATTTGGGTCAATTTTGACTTTTGAGTGAGAAATTTTAGAATTTAAGTTTTTTTTCCTTCATGTCGGCCTTGGGGATCTAATTTACAGGTGAATTAGGAGAATTTCCTATAAATTCAACCTTCTAAGCCCTAATTCATAATATCTTAATCCATTAACTCATTTTACAACTCATTCATCATCTATCTTCTCTATCAAGTGAATCAAGTTAGGGTTTCATCATTGTAAGTCATTAAGATAGCTTCTTAAGACATTCAAGGGAAGATTCTTCATGTTTTTCTATAGAAATTAAAGATCAAACATCATGGTAAGGTAATAACTCCATTATTACATGCTTCATTACATTATTTCATCATTTTGGTTTAATTACTTTAAAGGGGTTTGACCAAGGCAAACCCCCATGCCTTAACATCCAATATTTCTCTCTCTTGTCTTGTGTGTTTGTAGATTTAGACATCCTGGAGGCTTATAAATCATTGAAGATTGCATTGAAAATTTGTTCAAGTCATCTCTTCATTGGACAAGTCAAAATACCCACAAAAAGTCACTTTCAAGCCCAAATATGATAGTTTCAGAACCAGACACCTGGAGAATCATAAAGTACAAACCGAAGGCTCTTGTTTCCACCTTTGAATATTTAGAAATTCAAAAGTGGAGTCCCACTTTCAAGCCAATTTTTGGTTTTTTGCACTTTTAGACACCCATTTGTCCAAAACAGGTTCCACGTCAGTTTCATAGAACTAGGACTAATTTTCCCAGAATGGTGAATGAGTCCCAATAGGCTAAATTTCTAGCATCAACAACATTTCAAATGTCATTTCTAGCCTCCTTCAATATCTCGGGTGCACACTTTCAGTTTCATCCATTTTAGTTTCAGTTTTGCATTCATTTCTAGGTGTTTTTGTATTACACAAAGTGTTTTCAAATGACATGCTTTTCAATAGTTTTCATTTAATAATCAATCAATTTTATCAATTAGTTGCATCTAGATCATTGCATTTAGTCATAATTTCATCATACTAACATTAATTTGAGTGAACCACTTAGATTTTGGGTGTGGGATCCATCTCTTTCCATTAGGTGAAAGACTGTAATTGAGCAAAGAGACATAACATTCCTAAACCTTAAAAATCTATGGTTCATTTTGGTGAACCTGCTTTTTGAATACTTTTCTGATTTGGAGTTCTTTATCATATATCTAGTCTTGCATTGATCTTGCATTAGGGTTTGCATAGATTCATTTGCATGCTAGGTTTCAAATTTTGCATTCATGGAAAAGTGCATTTAGGTTGCATTTTTGGCATCTAAATTCATTTATTTTTTTTGAAATTTTGCATTTTTAACTTAGTTCTACATCATAGAACTCAGAAAACATCAAAATCAATAATTTTTTTTTGAAAATTTTGAAAAAAGTCCATACTGGGACTCATTCGCCACCTTGGGCGAATCAGTCCCTTTTCACCCCTGAAACTGCCTTTTACAGAGTTGAAAAACCCTATTTTTAAGCTTTTTTTTGCTACCATTGACTATCTATATTAGTGGGTTGAGTTTCTCTAACATGCATTTCATCAAATCTAGCCTAAATTAGCTCATTTCATGCATGGTTTAAATTTCACATTTGCATTCTCATATTGTTACATAGCATAGTCAGTCAATTATTATCTAAAAATTACATTTCATTTTAGCATTTTACATTTCATTTAGAGTTAGCATAGATTGTTATTTCAAAATTTTAGTTTCAATCTTCTCCAATTTTTTTTAAAAAAAGCTAGTTAACAAGCATTCTAGTCCTTCATGCAATACATTTCCTAGTTATGATAGTCTCTTAGCACAGGAGAATGAATGTTAACGCTTTTCTTAAACTTACACTCCCTCCTATCTCTCCTATTTGTGCTGATGATGTGTTAGAAGGGAATACAAACATAGATAAACATAATGATCATACTTGTACTTCTCTCGATACCTCTCCTTTTAGTGACAAAGGTATCTTGCAAAAAGAAGGTACAATCATTAAGAATCATGAAGGTCTCTTTTGTCCTTCTCCTCATGCCCCTTGGGAAGATAATATAACAATACAAGATTAATTCTTTGCCACCACTTTACCTCATCTCCATTCATCTCCCAACGCCTCTCTTATTTGTGATAATGCTTTCATGAATGATCATGACAAATACATTTGTGAGGAGGATATGTTGGTATCAAGACACCCAATGATTGAGAGTTATAAAATTATTTCTCTCCTTCCTAATGTTCCTAACAATTGGAAGGGTCTATTTGAACAAGAAGATCCAATCATTGGCGCACATGAAAATCCTAGTTGTCCTCCCCTTGATGTCTCCCCTCTTTGTCATGACACTTCTTTACAACATCTAACCATCATATGTGATGAACCTCTTGAAAGATCTCCTACTAGGGTAGATATCATGGCACACGACAATGAGCTTATGGACAAAAATCAATTTTCACCCTCTCCTAATGTCTCTCCTCTTAGTGAAGACGATATTATGGTTTTACAAGATCCAATTGATGAGAATCTTATGGAACAAGACACTTCAACCATTGAACCAATCCTTGAAAGTCAATATCATTTGGATTGTCATTATCCTAACAACTCTCCTCCTAGGGAGACTATTATGGTACAAGAAAATGATATGCCCTCCTTAGGGATACATCAAACCAAGGCCGTCAAGGTTATGAATGTGCAAGTGTCCATTAGGTCCCCTTTGATCAACAAACCACATACATACCCTGTGGGACATCCTAAGAATCCTCTAATTCCTTACCCACCATCACATAAGCAAAAAAATCAAAACCAACTATAACTCATCCTTTACCAACCTAAGAATAATATTTCATACCAACCAAGTTACAATGACATTGCTTACGTATATAACAAAGTATATACAATCAAAGCCAATCAAGCATAAACTTTGTTTCCTTATCCAAATAAATAACATTAGTCGCCACTCCTTGCCATGTAATAGTTGTAGAATAATCACATACTCACTATTGCATGATTTTCATCCATCGCAAGGGGCAACATACCATCATCCATTCCAGACTCACCCTTATCTTGCGCTAAGTGGGGGCAAGGGGTTCGATAGCCTTATCCCCGTATGTCACTTGCCATTGTCTCTTTTGGTTAATCATTAAATTTTCATGAACATATAAGATCAAGCTTGGGATTTGGATGACATGTATTAAGATTGAATCGCATGTGACATACTCCCTTTCTTCATGACTCAACTTATTGAAAAAAAATTACTTGGCATAGGGATTTTCAAGTAAGCTCTCATATCCTCTTCTACTTTAAAGCAATTGCTGATGGTAATAGTGTTAGCAACTACTTTAAAGTGGGGGGCATACATAAACAACATCTTTGTGAAAATTTCATGGTGTGATTTACTTTTTCTTGTGACGTTTCCTCTTCTTGGTGGTGCCATTGGGTTTGATGCCTTCCAAGAGTGTACAATCAACTGAAGTGGCTTGATGCGAACAAGGCATCCCATTGATAATGATCTGACATCCTGACTTGTCCTCTCTTGCAGACATTAGGCACAATGCTCCCTAAGAAGAAGACCATACATGAACAAAGCAAAATCCCCTTTAAATTTTTTTTTACATATTCAAAAACATTTACAAAAAAAAAAGCATTACATTGTGGTGCCTTATCAATGTTATCAAGAACATAACTTTGGTATGTTTTGTATAATGAGAAGATGAAACAATGACATGAATTTCTCATTATATGGTGGGAAGATGACTTACTAAAACCACTTCTTTGGGATATCTCACCCCGTAGACGACCTGATGTTTTGTGGCCTCAGAGTGAGTGCATATTTTCCACCCCATTTTTCTTTCATTTTAGTTTCTTGCCATTGCATGATTATGTATCCTGATAGTTTGACTTAGGATCTTGGATCCTGGGGGCTTGACTACCTTCTTTATATTTTTCATTGTTTTTCATCTGCATCTGTACACTTGGATCTCTCTTGAATGTCTACTTTAGTGAGAATTTGAAGCAAGTTCATCCTCTCACTAAAGTGGGGGATAAATGTACCATATAAAAGGAAACTTGTGGTTGGGAATAATTGATGATAAATTAAACTCATAAAGCCTTGATTTGGTGTGGGGTGTTTAGGCATCCACTAGGTCTTGGACCCATGATGGAGCCAAATGCATCAATGATGTCTTGTAAGGAGGTGTTGCAAAAGTGTTGTAAAATACTTTTTCACACTTTTCTAGACAATATTCCCTTCCCTTAATTCAACATTATAAAATGTTTTAAATAAATCTTCACATCAATCAAGAAGGCTTGTAAACTAAACTTAATGTTAATCTAGTGTTGTAATGTGTCCTACACATTCACATTGGATGTTGTTCCTTTCTAGACTATGTGGACCTCATTTTAATGTTGTAAAGTGTATCTAATCACACTTTCACATTGAATTTTGTGTCCCAAGCCCTAATTGACCTTCACATCATCATAGAATAGGCCCCTATTACCCCATATTGTGCATCCCAAGGCATAGTTTGATGAAATACCTGACAAAGTCATCATATAAACCTAATTTATGCATACCTTAACAACCAAGTTGGCAAATGGACCCCTCTGGGACTAATTCACCATTTGTGGTGAATGAGTCCCTGCCAGGTGGGACTGATTCACCCAAGGTGGTGAATGAGTCCCATTTGGGTCAATTTTGACTTTTGAGCGGGAAATTTGGAATTTAAGTTTTGTTTTTCTTCATGTCGGCCTTGGGGATCCAATTTATTGGTGAATTAAGATAATTTCCTATAAATACAACCTTCTAAGCCCTAATTTATATTTTCTCAATCCATTAACTCATTTTACAACTCATTCATCATCTATCTTCTCTAGCAAGTGAAGCAAGTTAGGGTTTCATCATTATAAGTCATCAAGATAGCTTCTTAAGACATTCAAGGGAAGATTCATGTTTTTCTGTAGACATTCAAGATCAAACATCATGGTAAGGTAATAACTCCATTATTGCATGCTTCATTACATTCTTTCATCATTTTGGTTTAATTACCTTAAAGGGGTTTGACCAAGGCAAACCCCCATGCCTTAACATCCAACATTTCTCTCTTTTCTGCATTTTTAGACACCCATTTGTCTGAAATAGGTTCTAGGTCATTTTCATAGAAGTAGGACTAATTCACCCAAAATGGTGCATGAGTCCCAGTAGGATAAATTTCTAGCATCAACAACATTTCAAATGTCATTTCCAGCCTCCTGCAATATCTTAGGTGCACAAGTTCTTTTAGTTTCATCCATTTTTGTTTTAGTTTTGCATTCATTTCTAGGTATTTTTGTATTACACAATGTGTTTTTAAATGACATTCTTTTCAATAGTTTTCACTTAATAATTAATCAATTTTATTAATTAGTTGCATCTAGATTATTTCATTTAGTCATAATTTCATCATACTTGCATTAATTTGAGTGAACCACTTAGATTTTGGGTGTGGGATCCATCTCTTTCCATTAGGTGAAAGACCCTAATTGAGCAAAGAGATGTAGCATTCCTAAACCTTAAAAATCTATGGTTCATCGGGAAGGGGAACCTACATTAAATAATTGCAAACATCAATTAAATCACCTTGGAAATTGAGTGTCCTAGATTTAGGGCCTATGACCCATTCGCCCAAGGGAAAATGAGTCCTCCTTAGGTCTTAGGTCCAAAATTTTAATATGTTTTTGGCAGCATTTTAATGATTCAAATTCAAATTGCAATTATCAACTTTTGATGTTTAATTGTTAGGTAATTATGGAAACACCTATAAATACATAGTTATTTTATCAATTCAAACTAAGCAACATTAAGGAAACTTTCACAAGAGAAAATATTATTGTCAAGAGCATTGAAGAGTGGATTTATCAATCATCTACAACAACAATCAAGATCATATCATGTCAAAGTTATTTTCATTCATGCACATTTTTTTGAAGCCATCATTATGATGTAGGTTTCAAGTTTCAAGCAAATATTCAAGCATCAAGATCTATCAAGAAATCAAGCCATTTTATGCAAGATCAAGACCTTGAAGTGATGTGTTAGAATTCAGTCCTCTATGGGTAGCCATTAAAGTGTTTGATGAGGTGTAACAATCTTTGTTCATTCATCAATTCCTTCCTTTTTATCATTATTTCATTATCAAGTTTTAATTACCAAATTGGGGTTTGACCAAGGAAAACCCCTATTCACCCAAAAAAAAAAAATCCCTCTCTTTGTGTATGTGTAGATTTGTAGGTGAAGAGGGATTGAAGATTGATCAAAAGTGCAATTTTGCAAAGTTGTCAAAGTTGTCAACATTTTCGTCAAGCCACGAAAACTCAGATCCCAAATTTATTTTTGAATTTTTGAAAGTGAAACTTGGGGAAAAAAATATATTAGATCCATATCCAAAAGCTTATAAAAATCCCTATACAAAGACCCATTCTCCTTTGGGAAAATGAGTCTTGGCAGGACGCTTTGCAACATTTTTGGTGATAGGTACACAACAATTTAATCTTCTCAGATCTGTCAAAAGATTTTTGTTTCCATTAGTATTATGTTTTAAATTTTTATTTCAAGTTTTACTTCACATAATTGAGTTCATTTGGTATTTTCTTTTCACCTCCCAAAAGTGCATTTCAGGCATATTTTACCATTTTCTATCATAAGGAAAACAAGATCTCCAATAGGGTTGACTCACTTAAGCTCATTGAAATTCAATCCTACCTTTAGGGATCTCATTTCCTTATGAAAATAGAGAAAGTGTAGACTTGCATCTTTCATCCATTTAACCTTTCCATTTTGGATCACACATTTACCTTTTTCTATGTTTCAATGTGTTATGTTGCTAATATGGTGGTATAGGAATTCCAATTCATTGGAAACTTGTCATTATATTGAACATCTACAATGTAGTATAATTGTGTTGGTTAAGGTGTTATGTAGCTCTCATGTCCCCTTTTATAAAAATAACACATTATTTTTACCAAGACTGGTTTCCTAAAATAGTAAGTTAGGACCTATTGATAAATTGGAAAATTGAGATTTTCAAATTATATTAATTAAATCAATCATGGTGACAAATGAATTAATATTCTTGAAATATTATTGGGGTCCAAGGTAGGCATGGGTTTCTTGGAAAAAGACAAGTGACATGTAACTTGGCAGTTTGGGATTAGAATGTTTCTTGGTGACTTCACTTTTGGCAAGTGGGAGATATAGTCTAGGAATGCAAGCATATATTTCCTTGTTGGTTTTGGAAAGGATTTATATATATATTTGTTTGGTCTTCCAAATTGAATTGATTCTATTCATTGTTTTCTCTCATAGGTTTGCAACTTTCTTTAGAGGATGATAAACCAATGAAGAAAGAATCTCAAATGCTGGTAAAACAAGGGGATTGAGACTTAGAGATAGTGGTTTTGAGGGTCTCTATGTGCAATTTCATCCAGAGATTGCCATTGGGCTGAGAAGCTTCTAGTTGGAGTTTGTATTCATTTTGTTTGCAGGATTTTAGACCTAGTTTAGTGTACATCTTTCAGATTAGTTGAACATTGTTGTGTGTAAATTCTATTTTTAAAAGCATATTTAGATGTTACTATAGTATTTCATATATGTATTTTCTATTCCAAAACATTGGTATTTTTTTTTTTACTCTAGAGGTATCCCCGTGACTCAGCCCAGCGCCCAACCAGCCTTGCCTTGGTCTTACATTTATGCCAAGTAGGGGTCCGGAAGGGGTGAGCTGAGGCGAGACTAGTCCTCTAGGGATGCAAGCAGCCGCCTGCAAGCCAGTTGCATCAAGTGAATCTGGACCTCGGAGTCGAACCCAAGACCTTGGGGAGCAAACCCAAGACTTAAGCCTCCTCCGCTGACCGTGCGGGCTAGGGCCGAAGCCCCAACATTGGTATTAATATTAGAGAGTTTATGTGGAGTTTGCACTAGTTTCGGTGTGTGTTCTACAACCTATTTAGAGATTTCTTCTATGTGATTTACTATAGATATTCATGGTTGTTATTTTTTGTATATGACATGCAAATATGATCTAATTCCATGTTGGTATCTTTAGTAAATCATTATGCTACAATTTCTCAATACTCGATTTTAGTTTAGTGCTTTGTCTTCAGTTTGTTTGCAAGGGTTTCCTTGGATTGGAGTGCATTTTGGATTTAATTTTGTATTGATGTTATTAGTAGAAAATACATCTCAATTTGAAGAATTAACTTATGTATTTTTCTATCCATTGCTGGTTTTGAGGGTAGTTTGTGTGGAGATTGCTTGGGTTTTAATGGTGTGCTGGAGTTTCCAGATTGTGTTTCCTTATGCATATTTGTAGAAAATGATCAATTGATATTAGCTAATGTATTAATAGTAAAAATGATGTAAATTCATGCTCATATCAGTAATTAATCTTTCCTCATTAGTTTCTCATTATTTAATCATATTATGGAGTTTTTTGGTGCATTTTCCCTTATACTCGATATGCTCTATTTAAGATTTTGGATAGAAATTAAAAAAAAAGATTTGGGTTTGATTTTTTCATGAAGGATATTACAGTGGTATCAGAGCCATGAACTTTCTATCCTGAGGGTTTTATCATTTTATTAAAAGGGAAAATAGGAGTTAAAAGATGTCTAATGTTGGTGGTCCTACTACATCCATTCCCCTTTCAGATCTCATGGAAGGTTTGGCAAGAGAACTAGTAGCCATCAAATAAAATTATACTAATCATGATGAAGGATTTAGAAATTCAATCCCATAGAATGAATATGTCACTTTGATGCAAAGAATGTCAGTTTTAAAGGACTATAGACATCACCCCAAACATATTAGAAATAAAATAATTAAGTCTTTAGCTCCAACTTTTAATGGATTAGAAAAGATCTCAACCAGAGCATGGTTATTAAATATGCAAGACTATCTCCTTCTTAGTTCCATGGAGGAGCAAGTTGTCATTCTATACACAATCTTACATCTTGAAGGAGCTTCTCGGATTGGTGGTACCAAGGTATGAACACCCAAGTTCACATTTAGGTAGATTCTTTTGATGAATTTTGTAAAAGGTTTATTGATATATTTGAACAAAAGGTTGAAGAGGCACATGAAGTTGTAGAATATTTCATAGCAAGAGAGTCTAATGCAGCAATTTCTTTGAAAAATTATGAATGTGTGACAAATTTTTAGAATGAATCCTTGGACATGCATGCAATAAAGGGGGATAAGGTTGGTCAAGAAGAACATGATAAATTGATAGCCTTGAATCCTATTTTTGATTCATCTAATGATCATTCCAAGCATAATATCTACTTTGATACATTTCTAGTGGAGAAGATAGTGATGATGACCTCTTTGATGGTGGAAATGGAGAAATAAAAGATGATGATAGCTCCAAATTAGTTTTTGATGATCACTCATCCTATTTCATTAATGATATTTTGGGTGGCTTTGGATTTGGCTTCCAAACCAAGCCCATGGAGAAAGATGTTGATGAAGATTTCAGTCCTAGAAAGATGGAGAATGACTCTTTCAAAGAGGCAATCAATTATGAAGAGTACAATGAATACTTATATTTTGATAATAGAAATAAACCCTCTTTCACATGGGAACCAAGTGTGTTAGCATATAGGTGTGATGAGGATCTATCTTGAGATGAGTTTCCCTTTCATTCTAATGTTGTTTTTAATTCATCATACAAGGAGGATGACATTGAGGGAGTTAATGCTACAATGTATGTTAATGATATTGATCACAAATATGATTTATTATTGCTTGATTGTAATTTTGACCAAAGACATAGGAGATTTGATTTTGAACAAAAATATAGCAATTTTGATTTTGAGAAAAAACATAGAAGCCATGATAATGAGAAGAGACACAATAGCCTTGTTGATGTGGATCCTCAACTCGATGCTACACTTTTTCATCAAGTTGGTCAAATGGATGTCTATGAGATTTGGGAAAACCATGATGGGGTTGATGACATGTATGAAGAAGGTTTTTATTCTTGCATGCATTATAAAAATAGTGTATTAGATCTACAAAAACTTGAGAATGCATGAGGGAAGTTGTGGAAGACAATTCTTGGTGCTCATTGAAAATGAAATGAAAATTTTATCTAGATTGGATAATACACACATGCATGTAGAAAGAATCATTCAAAATGCATCAAGGGATCAAAATGAGATTAGTGTTGCCTATGCTGATTTGCAAACAATGAAGGAAACCATGGGGGAAATCAAAATAGATTAACTACACATGTTACATGATAGAGATATGGCTAACAAGTTTGAAAATGTGGCCCTATATATAACTAAGAAATTAAGGGGAGAAGTTGGTGAGCTCACTAGTAATCTTAAATATACAAATATTACTTTGGAAAGTGTCAAAGAGACACTTCTAGAGGAAAGTGATCAACTCTATGAGGCCCAATAGTTCAGGGAGCTAGATTGCATCCAAGAGGAATATGATCTGACATATTCAGATAGTAGGAGTTTGGACTAGAAAGAGGATGGATCTAATTTTCAACTTTTTGTTGATCCTTTATTTGAGATGGATGCTAATTTGACTCTTGATAATCTTTTGTTTGAGTTGGGTAATGAAGGTATAATTGATTGCAGTGGTGAGACTGGAATTGATTATAGGATTCAAGACCTAGGTGTAGTTTCTTCGCATGAGATGTTGTCTCGAGATTGGAGTAGTGGGTCAACCTCCAATGTTAGTACTTTTTCCCATGTTCAAATCAGTTTGTACATGAGATTAAATCCTAATCTGTAGATGAGTTGGATGGTATTTTCAGCTCAGTAGCTAAAAAATTCTTGGTTTCAAGAGGTTGGATGATAGAGACAATTTTACCATAGGATATGTTCATATTGCTACTTCCATACTCATATCTCCTATGTTTTTAGTTGGATTTCAGATTGGTCATTTCTGCACTTATATCTTTTCATTTGTTATAGATACATCCTTTCATGAGAAGATTGTTGTTGAGTACTATTAGAATTTTGGGTAGTTGGTTGTAAGTATTTTCCTAGACACAATTCATTTTTTCATTGCTTCCACTTTAGTGAGCAATGGTCACTATATAAATTTACTTCATGGAGATGACATGCATGATTACAGATGATAGTTTCAAGATTGCATTGGATTGGTTCCTTTGGTGTGCCTAGGTCCTTCCATTTGACACTTGGAGATTAAGTGTTGATGCTATGATTCAGGATATGGTGAAAACAAAAGCATTTCTTGGATGGAAGATTTAAGATACATGGTTGTGATTGACTGGCCTCATACTTATGGTAATGATGATGGGTATTATGTCTCATGGTTGAGCAAGGAATCTTGTATTTTTCCTAGGGTCATGACTGATGGTGAGTTAGCTAATGTGGTCTTCTTTGAGTTACTTTGGTAGGGTATGTTCCATGGAATTAATTCCAATCCTCTCAGGAATTTTAGTTGTGGGTTGGATGGTGTCTTCTTTTTAGGATTTCAAAAGATAATAGTTTAGTTTGAGTATGGTGGATTGTTAGTGGAATAATATTAGCATGGCACTTAGTAGAAATGGTTGCAATTAGGCTTGAGTATTTTCATAGCCCTTTCCATCAAATTTCCTTTGGTATGTCTACATTTTAGGCTCTCTATAGTTAGGATTCTCTCTCTTTTGTTGACTTATTATTTTCAAATAGTAGAGCCCCTATAGCAAGTGAATTTGTCCTACAAAGTTAGGAGGACTTGGGGTCATTCAAAGATAATTTACATCTTGCACAAGATAAAAAAACTATATGTAGATAGGAAGAGAATGGAGAGAATCTTTGATGTTGAAGTTTTCCTCAGTGTGCATTCTAATTTCTAGATTGGAGATTTTTTTGGGTTGCAACCATATAATCAGAGTTTCTTGAAGAAAGGTAGAGAAAAAAAGCTCAATGTACCTTACAAAGTCATTAGGAAGGGTGGAAAGGTAGTTGTTGAGTTGTATGTGCCACTAGTTTGCAGTATACATAATGTCTTTCATGTTTCATGTCTCTTGAGAGTGGTGGGATAAAAAAATGTAGTCTCTTTTGAATTTCCACCATTATATGGTGAGAGGAAACATAATTTGACACCTGAAAGAGTTATGGAAATAAGAGATGAGAATCTAAGGAACAAAGGTATCATTAAGCACTTAATCAAAATTGAAGAGGGCGGGTGCATGAAGTTGGGTAGCAATTTTGTGGCCACTTTCTAAAAAAAGTTTGAAAATGCTATAACGCGCTCACATTCTTCATTTTCACTTTGACTGTTTTCTTCTTATGCCCACAGCCAAAACCCCCAACTTTCGCACTCACATTCTAGGAGGAGGTATTAGGCACAAATATTCAACAAAAGTTGCTATTTCTTTGCAAGGATGGTGCCACAACAACAAAGAGGTGGGAGAGGTAAGTATTGTTTGTTGTTTGTTTTGAATTTCTTAGTTTTAGGTTGATTTTGTTAGTTTTAGGTTAAATTTGATATATAAATTTTTGAATTTGTAGGAGATGCAAATGAACCTGCAAACCCACAAAATCCTCAACAAGAAAATCAACCTCAACAACAACCTCCTCCACCAATCCCTCAACACCCTCCTAACACTCTACAAAATTTAATGAGTGAGGTTGAGAACAACAAAAATTAGATTGAGGATTTTATTATTAGGTTGAGTGATCTAAATGGTTGAACCACATAAAGAATGAGCCTCGCAAATTCATTGAAAGATATGTAAAAAATGTAGATTCAATTAGCAAACAAATAACTGGATGGCAAGATAGGAGGTAGGCGGCTAGGGCATATTATGCAGATAAACTATCATATAAACAAGTAAACGATTTAACAATTACAAAAGGTGATTTGTGATCACTATTCACTTACCCACGCACAAATCAAAATATTAGCCTCAATGTGAAGAGGTTTCCTATTCATTGGTGCCACCACCAAGAGATTAGGAATTGTTTTTATGATAGGTGGTATATGGTCTTTGATGAACGACCATGCAAAAATTGTGAAGTCCCCCAGTATTTTCATAGGAAACTATACAGTGAGTTCATATTGAACAAAATCCCAAATTATTTTGATATGAGGGACTTCTAGGGGAGAGGTGGGGGGTCAGCTCAGGATAGGCCCGGTGCACAGCCGGATCCTATGTGGCAAGGCAGACGAGCTCTCACTAGGCTGCCTTGTGAGCACATTATTATGCCTATCATCATGAAGAAGAGTGCCGACGTAGAGACATTGTAGGTGATCAACACTTTGAACCAGAGTGTCATCCATCATACTAGCCCTATTCTACAATGCCATCTAGGGGAGTCTTCGAGTGGTGGTATTCGAACCCATGTGTGTCAATCTTGCAGGGTGACTTGTTCATATGACCCCACTGACACTCAGGAGGCTGTTGTAGAGGATCCTTATGCAGCTACGAAGATGGAGAGGGCGGCTGAAATTTTGCATGATGTGTATGGAATTGATACTCAGGTAAAAGTTAGCATGTTCATTGAATTTAATTTATTAAATTTTAGTTTTGAAATGCAAGATTAACTAATTTAGTTTTATGATTTTAATAAAATTGCAGGGTCACAGTGTTGAGACTGGATACATCGGTCCTCCACCTACTTATTTCTACAGTACACCTATCAACGGGGTATGTAACTAGTAAACAATTATAAAATTATTACATGTCAATAGCATTGTTTTACGAATGGTATTTTAATATGTGATTTTGGATGTTGAATAGGGTAATATTGGAGGTTTCAAGGGAACACCTCCTAGTTCTAGTTGATTTACTCAAACCTTCATGTAGGTAATAGAATAAAGAGTTTAAATAATGAATTGTACTTAATAGATTTGTGTGGTTTATATTCATATCGTTGGTTATGTTGCATTGCACATAATTCAAACTCAAAGCATTACTTCACATTCCATAACTAATAACTAGATGTTGATAGATGATAAAATTTCAACTACAATATAGTTGTTTAGAAAGTCAACATAAGCAATGATGCAATTTCTTCACATGGAGGCATGTGCTTTCAAAGGTGCACCTGCACAAAAAACTATGGATGCTTGGAAAAAATCTATGAAACCATGTAATAGTAAGTAATAGCATAGACAAGGCATTTAGTAGTTTCAAAAAATGCCTCTAAGAAATGTGGTCTCATGGTGATGGAATTCCATTCCATCACTATGAGACCACATTTCTTCAAGGCATTTCTTCAAAATGCTCACCATCTTTTCTATGATAACACATTTTTCATACATGTGCACCAAAGCATTTTATCAAACTACTCGTGCTTCCTTGCTGCTATGGCTAAAAGCCTAAAATAGGTGCTTTCCAACAAACTATGGATGCTTGGAAAAATATGTTTGTGTAATTAATTATTTAATTACACTTTGCATAAGTTTACTTAAGTAATATTTTAAGTCCTAGGTTGCATAATTAGATAAATCATTTAATAATGGGGTGATTCCCCCTTCCTTGTTTGTAGAAGATAAGATTCCTTTTAGAACTTATCTCTATTTTTTTATCATTTCCTAGATAGGGTTCACATGTTGTCACATGTAGTGTGCTTTTAACACTTGGCAACATCTTACGCATTTTAGGTTTTCACTCATGCCTATATATTAAGGCATTTTGTATATATGTAATAATCTCATATTCAATTTGGCATTCTTGCATTTTAATGATAGCATGATATTTCTACCATTTCTGTCTTGTGGAAGTTATTTTGACCTTTTTATTAAAGCAATTTTTTCATTTTTTGCTTCAGAAATCCAGCTTCCACTCAATTGTAGGAAAAATAATTTCTAGATTTTGTAGCTAGGGTCGAAATCTGAATTGGGTATCTTTTAAATTTTTGATATCTTGCACGGATATGAAGAAAATAGTTGTACAAAAAGTGGTGCGCATCATTTTTTTCCTGGTTGAATGTTAAAAAAAAAAAAAATTCACTTCTTGCTTGCTAGATCAAAAAACAATTTTTGGGTTTTGCTTTTTGCTTCAAAATATTTTTGGGTTACTGTTTTTTGTGTACACATTGCGATTTTTTTTTTTCAGAAATCAAATCAGAAGTAAACTTTTTTTGCTAGAAAACCTGTTTCCTACAAGCTAAATTTAGTTTTTTAAAAAAATTCATAACTTTTGGCCACATTGTCCGTTTTTGGCAAATGAGATATTGACAGAAAGCTAGTTTCGAGCACTTCGCAGTGGTGCAGACTATTTTTTTAAATTTTGTTATCTACATAGATTTTAGGTTAATTTTCATCATGGAGGCAGATGTGAACATTGGTTTGTGCATACACTCGTTTTTGTTTTCATGCACTAGGTTTGCATTTTCTCTTTAGTTTATGCATGTTATCCTTTTACAATCATGGGGTATTGTAATAAATGAACTGATATAAAGTTCGGGGGGCTTCTTGCATAATAAATTTATTAGAGTGTAGTTGCATTGCATGCAATTTGATCTCATCTTCATATTGATGACAACTTGCATGAGTTGTATCTAGATTATGTTGTTTCTTTTGGCCTCATCTTGCTCATAGCTGGACACATTTTGGTTCACATTGGTTCACACATCAGATTGAGAGACTATGGTCATTGATCTGCATTGGGTCACATCTATCTCAGTTTGAGAGCCATTCATTTTATGGTTAATGTTCTAGAATCTTTATGGTACTTGTTCTCATGGAGCAATTTTAGTCACAATTTGGCATCAACATTGAGATAAATGGCTTCTAGATTCTATCATCATATCATTCCCTCTTATGGGGGGCATCCTTTTCATCTCTTGTTGCTTCATAGATTCTAGGGTTGATCTAATATATGAGTTTTCCAGTGTTCCTTGGCATTGGGTCTGCTATTGCATTATTATGATTCCACTATGGTTTCTTGTAAACAGAGGCATCTTTCCTTTCTTTTTGAATTAAGGATTCCAGTGTTACTCCATCAGAGTTCTTCGAGTGCTTCTTTGTATTAGGTCATCTCATTGAGGGGAGGTTTTTTCCACTAGGTTTTCTCCTCTTTCTCTTTCATTGCATTTGTAAATGAGTACCTGATTAGGCCTTATTTCTGAGACTAATCTTTGCATAATAATTTCCTTCCTAAGTTGCACTTATGGGGAGGTATTGGTGTAATTAATTATTTAATTACACTTTGCATAAGTTTACTTAGGTAATATTTTAAGTCCTAGGTTGCATAATTAGATAAATAATTTAATAATGGGGTAATTTGCCTTTCCTTGTTTGTAGGAGATAATATTCCTTCTAGAAGATGAGTTGTCCTTGTAGAACTTATCTCTATCTTTTTATCATTTCCTAGATAGGGTTCACATGTTGTCACATGTAGTGTACTTTTAACACTTGGCAACATCTTACGCATTTTAAGTTTTCACTCATGCCTATATATTCAAGGCATTTTGTACATTTGTAATCATCTCATATTCAATTTGGCATTCTTGCATCTTAATGATAGCATGATATTTTTTCCATTTCTCTCTTGTGGAAGTTATTTTGTCTTGCAGATGATTTTGGGGTGTTTGAGGAGTTCACCTAAACTCCTACAAAATATCTATCAAAGCATAATAGTAAGCAATAATACCATAGAGAAGGCAATGAAAATTTTGAAAAAATGCTTGAAAGAAATGTGTTCTTATGGTAATGGAATGCCATGACATGCATTTTTTTGTAATGGCATTCTATCACCATGAGACACCATTTCTTTTGATGAATTTTTTTAAATAGTTCACTACCTTCTCTATGCCACCATAGTTATCGTACATGTCTACAAAAGCATTTAATCAAATGATTCAGCGGCTTGCTACTATGGGTAAAAGCCTAAAAACACGTCCTTTCGAACAAGATATGGATAGGGAAAATAGTAAGCATGATTTAATCAAAAATATATAGTTTAATAAGTACTCAAAATTTTGTTCATTAGATCTCATACACTATAATTCATGACATGTCCATCACTATTGTAACCTTTTTATGATTAAATAATTTGTTGTTTTATTTTCTGATGTTGGTTGTGGAAACACCTCCAAATGTTACAAGGGTAATGGATATCGGTGTTTCATCTTCTATACAATCCTCGATGGCTTTAACAAGGGAGGTATGAGGCAAATTACTAAATTTCAATTTGCATTCGTTGTTATAGATGTTAGTTCGAGTTAAAAATCAAACCAAATTATTGATTCATAGTCTAATTTCTATTTGGATGGTTTATACAGGGCTTGAGAATGCTCAACATTGACGTGTGAATATTTCCCTTGTGGAGAGTGAGCATGAGATGGCCGTAAGTGATTATTTTTTTAAATATATCATTTTTTATAATGTAATTTCTATATATTAATGTCTTTACTTGTTATTGTAATAGTTAAAACTTCACCAAGAACTTAACAATAGTAGGAGGAGTAGCAGGAGCACTCCTCTAGTGTAGCAGAAACGAGTGATAGACCTATCGCCATCTGATCGACCAACAAAGGGAAAGAGTTTATTTTGAGAGCCTGGAGAGCAATGACTTTTGATTCTAGAGCCCTTTGTTGTATGCCTACAATGCAATTTTGTACATATTTTGTACTGGATATATTTGACATTGTATGTCTATAAGGCATTCTCGTAAGCCTATATGGCTATTTTGTACCTATATTTTATACTTATATTGACATATATTGATGTATGCGCTCATGGATATTTGGTTAATACAAATCTTTTTTATCAATAGTGTCCATATTTGCATGTTATAAATTCACAGTTCAATAGATATGAGTTACGTGCATTCAAGTGTATACTTTACAATGTACGTGTATACTTTGTGACTTACGTGTGTTCCAATGTATAATTTGTGACTTATGCATTTTCATGCATATACCTTGTATTCGTGCATATACTTTTTATTAAAAGTTGTGTATACTATGTATTCATGTGTATACTTCAAGACATGCATGTTTGTGACTACTTGTGCTTCGCTTATTCACATGTGCATGCTTGTATTATTCACATACATATACTTATTAATTGGTTAGCAATAACATTGATCATTGTTATTCTTCATGGTTTGTCTTGAATAAATTAATTGATTGATGGTAAACAACTTTATCTAAAAGAAAAAAACATGTTTTCATTTGGTATTCTATGAAATGATTGATAAAAAGATTCCACTATATTTAATCCTTTGATTGGAACAACTCAATTAAGCAAAGGATACATAAGACTTTTCCTTTTAGATTAGCAATGCATGGAAGTTTCAAAAGTATCCTTGATATTACAAAAAGATATGTGTTTATACACTTCAATTTTGCACTCACCCTTTGATTCTTTGAAAGAAAAATCTACCTATGGTCATTGTTACACTGCATAGGTAAACCAGATTTTGTATTGTGGAGCTATATTAAGCTACCACTCTCAAGACCAATGTAACAATGATACAAAATAATGTTTGAGACTGCAAGAAGACATCAAAATGGCTAGTGTACTAAACAAATTCTTATGATTTATGAAAAACGTTGATAACTCTACTCAGTTGGCTTCTTTTTTCAAAATCATACAAATTGAACCCTAGCATCAATAGACTTTATATATCAAGCTACCACAATTCAAGTTTCAACGATGAATATTTATTATGCATGTTTTAAATGACATTCAAGTTTATGGTGGTTTTGTTGTTTATTTGATGTTATGTGATATTCTAATTGTAATGCATGCTTCTAGGCTGCATATATATTTATATTTTGTTTTTACATGATTTTTATACCAACGAACCCAAAATGAACCAAACCCCCCTCCAAAAAAATTTGGCCTAACTGGCGAACCAAACCCCCGAACTTGAACCCGAACCTCAAAACCTATTCCAACACTCTTCATTATGCCTTCACAAACTTAATTGACCACCAAATTATGCCGCCTCTTCACTTTACCCACTTTTACTCCCTCAAACATCTCTTTTTCAATTAAACCCCTTGTTTTCCCAACTAGGGCATCATGCCATAACATACGTTTTACCTCCCCTATCCTTGCAGACCTTTTGAACACATCAAAATCCATAACCTCACCCTATTTCCAATCTATTCTAACTTATTTTGAAGCAATTTCTTTTTATCACCTCTTCTAGCCTTGCTTTTAAGGGGCCTCAATTTTGAATTTTGAACATGGGCAGTGTTAGTAATCTCTTCCAATGCATTTACCAATGATATTTTCTTATTCCTAATCCCTATCCTACTTACATCAGGCCCATATCACCGAGACATAGCCTGAACAATAGGTGGAATGACCTACTTCAACATATTACACTTGAACCCTTGAGGGATCGATCCAATTGAACGTAGCTAAGAGTGATTCCGTGTGTTAGGGTGTGAAAGAGGACCATTCATACCATAAAAATATCTATTCAGATGCATTGAAATAGTCTATTTGGTCACATGCATTGCAGAACGAAACTTGTACCAGTTTGCAACTTTTCATTGCTTGCATTTGACACTTTTTCCACCAACTAAAAATTGGACACCACAGGAAAACCACTCTGAGATAACAAAAACTGAGAGCTCGGTTATTGTAGAGGGGTCTAACACGATCCCATAGGATCAGACGAGAAATTTCTAAGCATCACGGTAGTCGAGTAACAACATGCTAAAGTTTTTAGCCATTTTACACTTTGGACCCTTAAGGGATCATTCTAGTTGAACATAGCTCAGAGTGATTCCATATGTTTGGGTGTGAAAAATGACCATTCGTAGCGTAAACATACCTATTCAGATGCATTGGAATAGTTCGTTTGGTCACACGAGTTACAGAATGAAACTTGCACCACTTTGCAACTTTGCACTACTTGCATTTGACACTTTTTCCATCAACTAAAAACTGGACACCATAAGAAAACCACTCTGAGATAACAAAAACCAAGAGAGGTTATTGTAGAGGGACCCAACACAATCCTATATGATTATATGATAAGTTTCTAAGCATCAAGTATCTGAGTAACATCATGCTAAAGTTTGTAGCCATTTTGCACTTTGGACCCTTAAGGGATCTATCTGGTTGAATGTAGCTCGGAGCGATTCCGCATGTTTGGGTGTGAAATTGGACCATACCTAGCATAAACATACCTATTTGGATGCATTAGAATAGTTTGTTTG
>VDFB02106048.1:0-49946 GCA_007258455.2 Sequoia sempervirens
TTAGGCTAGAGAAAATCAGGAACATGATGTGGCCCCATCGGGTAAAGAGGACCACCCTCATGTTCTCTTAAACATATTTAATTTCAATTGGTGTATTAATTAATGTAACCTTTTGTGTTTCAACTTTAGAGTATGTAGACCATGATCAGCGTGTTGAGCATGATCAGGCTAGAGAAGATCAGGAACATGATGTGGCCCCATCCGGTAAAGAGGACCACCCTCATGTTCTCTTAAACATATTTAATTTCAATTGGTGTATTAATTAATGTAACCTTTCATGTTTCAACTGCAGATCAGGATTTAGAGCATGTTCAACATGTTGAGCATGAGTCTATAACAAAAGTTCAGGAACATGATGTGGACCCATCAGGTAAAGAGAACCACTCTAATGTTCTTTTAATTAATCAAATACTTGTAACAATAATAATAAAACATATTAGTTTAACATTTCTTTCTTATTGCAGCAGATCCCCCCTTGAAGCGGTGTCCATGTCATGAGCAGATGACTACGCGTACATTAAGATCACAAGCAGAGGGTAGAACAACTAAAGGGGGGACAGATATTGATTTAGAAAATGATACTCCACTTCAGCTTTATGTAGCTTTCAAAAAGAAACAAAAAAGTGATTGCAATCATATCATGACAACCATATTTTTGATAATATGTAAAAACTAAAAGAACGATTATTATATGTTAATGAATGAATGTGAATATGTTAATTAATGAATGTTATATGTTAATGAATGAATGTTATATGTTATTAATGGATGAGTGAATGAATGTTATATGTTATTAATGGATGAATGAATGAATGTTATATGTTATTAATGGATGAATCGATGATTAATGTTATATGATTAGGTATGGGGAATTGAGAGTGATGTGAGGGGGGGGCCAAATGAGCTTCCACCGTCACGTGGTTGGCCTTGTTAACTAGAGAATATGAAACTATACTCAAAACAAAGAGAAGCTCAATAAGGTAATGCACTTTTCAATATAAGAAATGCATTGTTTCAAGCATCAAACCAATATGCAGTCTATATGTATGATTAGTCGTCAGTCTCCGCAATGGTACATTTCCACGAATATATATATATATATTTTAAAATTTTGCTTCTTCATCACAATTTCGATGATAACCACCGACGAATCAACAAAAAGACTCGATGAAGTTGCTATAGCTATGACGACGATTTTGTCGTAACTCCCTACCCATTTCATCGCCCTTCCGACGATATTTCGGCATTGCTACCACACTACTCCCCTTCCCATTTCATCGCACTTTCGATGAACTTTTATTGTTCTTCCGACGCTACTCCTTGCTAATTTCGTTGCAAAGTCGACAAACTTTTCACGTTGTTTCGACGCTGCTCCTTGCTAATTTCGTCGCACTTTCAACAAACTTTTGGTGCTCAGCCGACGCTACTCCTTGTTAATTTCATCGTAAAGTGCATGAACTTTTGGTGTTGTTCCGACGCTACTACTTGCCTATTTCGTCACACATTCGACGAACTTTTGGTGTTCTTTCGACGCTACTACTTTAGTATTTTGTCGCTATTTCGATGAACGTTCTATGTTGTTTCCACGCTATTGCTTGCCCATTTCGTCGAACTGACGATGAACTTCTGGTGTAATTCATCGGTGGATAAACAAAGTTTTCATCGATCTTTCGACAAAATCCTGAGGTATTTCACGATCCTGCTGACCGACGATTCTTCACCGTTATTTCGACGTTTAATTTGTCGTCGGCCTTGCGACAAAAAAATAGCGATAGAAAGATTTTCTCCATTGCGTCGCTCTTCCAACAGAGATTTGTCAAACGATCGACGAACACCCATTGAAAAATGGTGTCAAATCCAATAGTGCAAAACAAGAGTCTCCCACTCTTGATATTCTCGCACAAGAGCAAGCAGCAGTCAAGATTCTTGATTCTTACAATGATTGTGCATCATCAACATTGTTTGAAACAACACCAACATATTTTGAAGTAGTATCGACATATAACGATGTCATAAAATCAGAGCAAACAGTTCATATTCCTGAACAACAGGAACCCATAGTAATATCATATGTTCATGAAAAGCCATATTCAGTGGCTATGGATCAAAGGATACATTATCAGGGAAAAGGATGAGGTATTATCCATACCTTCACAACGTGGGTGGAAATATTTTCTATAAAAAACATTGAAATATATGGCACAAAGGATCCTTATGATGAAAGTACTATCAACACTACAAATAGTCATATCATGAATCATCATCCACCCATCATCTCATACTCAAATTGGGACCAACATAAAAAGAAAGATTCCTATCAAAGCAAGGAGAAAATCATCAAAGAAAATGAAGTAGTAAAGCAAATGGGACATGTCAAGTACAAATGGATACCAAAGAAAAATAAAGAAAATCATCCCTCCAAAACCCCATCAGTCAAAGAAACTATGGGGAAAAATCAAAAGAGGAAAGGTATCCATCAAAATCGCCCTCAAATACAAAAGCAAGCTTCTCAAGCAAGGGACAAATTATATCTAGTGGTTGGTCCTAATTCCACAAAAACCTTTGTTCCCACCCATCCTTTCTCATCTTCCCAAGTTTGGAAAGTAAAAGGTTCTAGACCATCGACCAATCCATCTCATATTTCTTCATGCATGACACTATACACTCCATTCACAATATCCATTTCTCACATTGACCGTTTGTTGGAAGCTACCCTTCATCATAAGGATTCTGAAGGCACTTTATTGTGATGTGCACACATAGACAAAGTTAATTCTAGTATCGATAAGGCAGATCAAAGTTCTTCAAAGTTGCATTCAAGTGCTCATATCTTAGCAAAGTAACTTATTCAAGCAGGATATCATTGGAACATTATGATAGTGGCCTCTACATTAGTACCACAAGGTGGTTCAACATGAAGGTAAAATTTTCAAAAAAATTAAAAAATCAAGAAAATAGTAAAAGATAAAAATTGTCCTCCAGTGAAAACCACTACGATGGTGCTTTGGGAAAGTACTATGATGAAAACCTGGAAAACAGGATTCATAAGTAGAATTGAGCGTCTATATAATCCTTTTTAGATAGAAGTATCCCATCCTTGTCATGAAAAATCCAATGTTCCCTCCATCCCTCCAATCTAGATTTATCTAGATATTCTCATTTATCTTGATCTTGACAAAGATTCGGTGTATACTTCAACTCTACTCATGGAAAACTCTTGATAGGCTCTTTACCTTTTTATCTCATGAAGTCCCATAGCCTATATCTAGCATGATAAAACTTTGTTGAACTCTTCGCATATACATTACCTATCTTGGTTTGTTCATTGATATGTGAAATATTGCTAGACATTGGGGGCAGGTTATTGCACTCTTGTTTTCAAATAACTCTTGATCCATGTATTATATCTCATAACGTGACATCGACATCATGGTCTAGGTATTATTTACCTAAAAATCCATACACTTGCAAAATCATCAAAATCCAAAAACACTTGCAAAATCATCAAAATCCAAAATCATCCAAATCTTGTACAACCAAAAATCCAAAAACATTCAAAATCCTATACAACTAAAATTCAAAAACATTCAAAATTTGTAAAGTCAAAATCCCAAAACATCTAAAATACATCAAAATCCCTAAAAAGGTCAAAACATCAAAAATTCAAAAATAGTACCATGTCAAACTACGAGTCTCTGAGTTTGAACATTGGCAAGGCCATCATTGATATGCCCTTGAGACACACTAGGTTAGTCCTTTAGGAGTTCATGGTAATAAACTAAAAATCCATCAAGTGTTCATATCTCATTATCAATAAGTCAAGTCAGTCCAACTACGTGGTCTATGTGTGTATAACGTAGGAAAGACTCATTTTTTATAAGCCCCCGAGGCCCCTAGGATAGTCTTTTAGGTTAGGTTCTTGATCAGAAAACTTAAAAAACCTTAAAACATTCGCAAAACTCAAAAAATACAAAATCATTTCAAAATCTTGAAAAATCCCAAAACATTTGAAAATTGAAAATCCCTAAACATTGGAAAATTAAAAAAACCTTAAACAACCTCAAATAATCAAAAACCAAAACATTCAAAAAGACTAAAAATAGCCTCAAAACATTTTCAAAACACCAAAAACATTGAAATATTCGAAAAACCCAAAAGCATCCATCCCATTTCACTTTCACCTGCAACAAACCTTCATCCATAATAAATCAATCATCACACTCACCCTTTGATAACACAAATGAAAAACAAGTACAATGATCAACAAAAGTGGAACCTTTAAATGCAAAAAATCAAACTATGAGATTTGCTAACTAGCCTACCTAGGAATCTAATGACTAAAGGAAAGCAAAACTAGAAATATGAGGAATAAATTGTATTCCTCTCAAGAATGTAAAACTATATTCAGCTTGATAATTGAGATTACAAAGGAAATGTCTTAGTTATATAGGCCAAGGGGAGAGATAGATGCAACCAGATTATGACAAGTGTTGGCATCCTATGAGATGTGACAACTCATGTCATTAAAGGCTCAACCACCTTATCCCTATGTAAAGTTAAGCTAGTGTGAAGAAGACTTTAGTGGAGAACTAGCTAAGAATGAACTAGTTAGATAAAGTACCCCTTTCACACTAACACCCCCCCTTAAGTGCAACTTAGGGAGAAGTATACAATGCAAAGATGAAAATATGGGTCTCGGCTACTAGGCTTGATGAGGTACCCATGTACGTAATAACCTCTCAATGATAAAGAAGGAGAAAACCCAGTGAGAAAAAGCTCCTACCCATGAGAGGGTGAATGAAGAAGGTCTAAGTGATCCCCCCATAAGAGATGTGTCGTACCCCAAAGAGAGACTGAAGATGAACATATTTTCCTCAATGAAGGGTTTGGTGAATATATTTGCAACTTGATATGTTGTAGGACAGTATCGCAAATCAATGACCTACTCCTGAATCAGATCTCGAAGAAAATTCATATGGATCTCGATGTGTTTGGTTCGTTGATGATGGGTCGGGTTCTTTGAGATCTGTATGGTGCTTTGGTTGTCACAATAGATGATTGATGGCTTCTGATAGGTGATACCAAGTTCAGTGAGGATATTTTGAAGCCAAATAGCCTTAGTTGTGGCATTGATATCCCCTCGATACTTAGTCTCAGTTGAAGAAAGAGCAATGGCATACTGCTTCTTGGTCTACCAACAAATGGGGCTACAACCATAGTGAAAACTATAGCCAGATGTGGACTTGTGATCACCATCCCAATCAGAATTTGTGTATCCAAGTAAGTCTGAACTTGTTCCTACTACATAGTGAATCTCATGTCGATGAGTGCCCTGGATATAGTGCAAGATGCGTTTGGAAACTTTCTAATGAAGCTCACGTGGTTCTGTCATGAAGTGTGAAACAATGCCAACAATAAAGGAAATGTCGAGGCAAGTATGAGTCAAGTAGATGAGGCTACCAACAAGTTGAAAATACAAAGTAGCATCAACTAGTGGTGTGGAACATTTGGCCTCAAGCTTAACTCTAGATAGAAATGGAGTCAGGGTAGGCTTCCAATCAGCCATATGAAAACATGACAAAAGATCAAGAGCATACTTGGGCTATGCAAGTGAGATCCTAGAAGATGACTGAGTGATCTCGATCTTGATAAAACAGTGCAAGAGACCTAATTCAGTCATGGAAAATCTGCCATGCAAAGCATTCTTCATAGTTGTGATGATGGATGAAGTGCTCTCAGTGATAATCAATTCATCAACATAGAGAGCCAAGAAGAGAAGAGCATCCTCCTGCCACAAGATGTAGACATTCGGATTTGAGTGGCATTTGGAGAACCCAATGGAAAGAAGAAAGGAGTCTTTTTTGGCATACCAAGCTCGTGGAGCTTGTTTGAGGCCATAGAGAGACTTCCTAAGTTTGCAAACTAATGAAGAATCTTGAACGAATCCTTGTGGCTGCTCCATGTAAATTTCATGTAGATCTTCATGAAGAAGTGCACTCTTCGCATCCATTTGATGTATAACCCAACCATGAGTTGCAAAAATAGCAAGTAGAAAGTGAATGGAGTTCATTTTAGCAACAGGGGAAAAGGTCTCATTGTAGTCAATACCTAGTACTTGAGAGAAACCTTTGGCCACAAGTTGTGCTTTATACTTATCACTTGAGCCATCTGCTACAAATTTGGTTCGATAAATCCACTTACACCAAACCAGTTTTCTTCCCTTATGAAGTGGAACAAGATTTCATGTTTCATTCTGCATTAAAGAGTTGTACTCTTCCTCCATTTGCAAAATCCCACTCAACAATACTAGAAGCTTCACAAAATGATTGTGGATCTAAAGCTGTGGTGATGTAGGAATGTGGAATATCATGATGTTGTGATTGAGTCCTCTATGAACTTGAAGGATCCCCAACAAGAGTGCCTACATACTCAAGTTTTTGACAAGCCCAACGAGGCATGGTAGGGGATGGAGGAGGAGATTCCAAACTCTCTGAAGAGGAAGATGAAATCTTGTGGTCAACTCAATGACTAGAGGAAGCTTGAGGAAAATAATTGATGTCAGAATCCTCTAAATCCACTATGGAGGAAGGAAGAGTAGAGGATGAGCTACAAGAGCTTTCCTCAAAATGCACACTACGCTCAATGAAGAGCTCATGTGTTTTAAGATCCATTAGCCGATATCCTTTGACACCATCAAGGAAACCAACAAAGATATAAGCTCGACTCTGAGGTTCCAAGGCCTTGTGCTTCTCTGAAGGAATATGTGCCCATGTTGGGGAGCCAAAAACTCTAAAGAGCCCCACAACAGGTTTCCTACCACACCAAGCTTCAAAGGGAGTGATGCCCTTTAAAGCCTTATGTGGAACTTTTTTCTAGATGTGAGCAGCACAGTTGATAGCTTATGTCCAATGTGCAGGTGCAAGGGAGCAAGCATGGATCATGTAGACAACCATCTCTTTCAGGGACCTATTTTTCCTCTCAGCTACACCATTTTGTTGTGGTGTGTAGGCAACAATATGTTGAAGATCAATACCTTCAAGAGTACAGAATTGTTCAAATCGATGGTTCACATATTCTTTTCCATCATCAGTGTAGAGAATTTTGACACTTTCTAGATTGTTTCTCAGCATGAGCCTTAAACTCTTGAAATCTATCAAAGACCTCTCCTTTGTTTTGAAGAAAGAAGACCCATGTGTATCTAGAATAGTCGTCAATGAAGGTGAGCAAATAACGAGCCTTACTGAAGGATAAGGATGGAAAAGGACCCGTCAAGTCACTATAAACCAATTCAAGGACTTTTAAAGCCCTCCAAGCCTTCCCTTTGTCAAACTTGTCTTTAGGATGTTTTCCCAAGGCACAACCCAAACATACACCATCAGAAAAATTGATTTGAGCTAGACCCATGACCATATTCTATTTGCTAAGTTGTTGAAGATAGTGGTAGTTGAGATGGCCAAACCGCTCATGCCATAGTTTTCTCACAACATTTGAATGGGTGAGCAATGCAATGGAATGTGAATCAGGTACAAAATGAGAGAAATCTTATAGGCGAGACTCATGATTGGCCATACCAACTACAAGGAGTGCATTATCTTCAAGATTCTCGATGCTAATAGAATCTAGAGTGAATTCAACTTTTCTACCATTCTGAGTGATTTGGTAGATGGAGAGAAGGTTGGCTGATAGATTAGGCGTGCAGAGGACATCCTCAAATGTACCATTGCCAGTATCAATTGAACCCTTCCCAATTACATCCACTGGAGAATCATCCCTAATGAAAATGTGGGGCACAGAACAAGGCTCCGACAAAGAAAACTATTCTTTACTAGAACCCATGTGATGTGATGCAACCGAGTCAAGAATCCACTCTTTTGAAGAATCAGTAATAGCAACAAGTGCATGTGCTTTCCCTTTACCTGATTTGGAAGGAGTAGAGGATTGTTGAGTAATAGAAGAAGGAAAATTAATGTTATTCCTTTTAAGAAGATGCTTTAACTCATCAATCTACTTCTTCTGACAAGAGTATTCCTCATGACCAGGTTTCTTGCAATAGCTACAAGTTGGCATTTCCTTCTTTTGAAAATTCCCCTTGGAAGAGGAGTTGGAGTAAAATTTTGTTGTAGAAGATGATTGTGTTTGATCTCTTTGTGACTTCTTCTTGAACTGCTTTTGTTTGTTGTTAGGTTTCCTTGATTCTTTCTGACCCTTTGGTTGACTAGCCATCAAAGCTTGTGAGTGTGAAGGCTTGAGAAGACCCATTGATAGAAGCTTACCTTGTTCTTGCATCAACATTTTAGAAAATGAAGCAAAAGAAGGTGTAGTGAATGTAGATCCCATTGTCAATCGATGAGTATGAAAGCTAAAAAAAAAATTGCAGATTCAGGTCCAAGTTTGTTTAGAGTGTTATAGACAAGTTGAATGTATTTCTTCTCCAAGCCACATGATTTACATTGTGCTCTAAGGTCATTGACCTCTGTTACATAATCCTGGATGTTATCAAAAGACTTTGGATCAAGACCCATTAGTTTGTTATCAATTTGATAACCACAAAATTTATTAGTTGTACCATAGAGAGTTTTTAATTTGTCCCATGCATCATGTGAATCTTTACATTCTTCAATTTGAAACATTATATCAAGAGAAACTAAACTCCTTAGACAACCAAGAGATTTTGTATGTTCAAACGTCTAGAGTAGTTTTTCCTTTTCATTTGTGGGTTTAGTTACCTTCTTTTCAACACAAGGTGTATACCCTATTTGCATTAAGACATTCCATGCATTTTGATGTCATGTGTTGTAGTTGTAGGGCATGAGCAATGAAAACTTAAATGTACCCATAGTGAAGGAAAAATACAACACAAAGTATGAGAGATGTACAAGTACAAAAAAAGAAAGAAACCCCCCCTTCTTTACTCAATCAAAGAACCCCCTAGAAAAAAATGATTTGGCACTTTATATTTAGTGCATTTACAGATTTCTAGATTTCAATGCTTTTACAAATCCTCAAAAAATGAGAATGTGCTAAAAGTATACATTTGGTACAATTTCATATAAAATAAACAACACCATGTGAAGTACACAAAAAATAATGCACTTCCAAAAAAAGAATCAACTTGATCTGAGGTCATATGCAAAATTTATGCAACTTTGAAGTTTGCAAAATGAGAATGGTGAGGAGTCCTCCCTGAGAATCAGCAATTCCTGAAAAATATGTGTACCAAAATTTGAAACCATCTTCACCAATGCATAGAGCATGAAAAATTAGCCCAAATAAAAAAAATTGCATTGAATTTGGAGCTCTAGAACCCGAGTTATGAGTGTTCAAAGTTGACCTTCAAAAGTCAATGCACTAACGAGAGGGGGTGAAAACTCTTCAAAAAGAATCTACTAAATTTAGTGAAATTGTTGCCAAAGTTAGCGGTCCGCCAAATATAGAGGTCCTCTAGCTAGTTTAGAACTCCACCAAATGTAGCACTTTGCTAGATAAAGTTAGCAATCCACCAGTTTAGCTATCTGCTAAATTCGCCTCCAAATTTTATGACTTTGAGATTTTTATATTTTTTTAATTAAAAAATATTAAAAAATTAATTAAAAATGTCGAGAAAAAAGTGGTGGATTTTAGTGGGTGGCTGGGTAGGCGCCACTCCACCCCCCATAAGCCGGTTTGGAGTGGTTGGGTGGCAAGTGACAAGGGAAGTTGGTTGAGCTAGCATCACAATTTGCATGCGATAAAGGGGAACTTTCTAGACAGTGTTATCTTCATCATTACCCACCGGCATAGAGAGGTGTGTTATGTCCTTTCCAGGGCATTCACCAACTAACATATGCTTAAAGCCAAGCACGTAGCTCAAGCTCTCGTTATGGTCGGTGGTGACCTTTCATTCCCTTAGTCGTGTGGAGGTCTAGCCTTCGATTCCTTCCTGCATTGTTTTCATTTGGCAATGAGCATAATCATATTGTTGGTATCAGCGAAGGAGCTGGAGATGGGTGGCATGGATACACCAATGCAATTGAAGAGCTCTCGAAGTGAAAAATGGCTTTTGAAGGCCAGGTTACAGCCCTTCGTCTGCAATGCATTATTTGACACCCAAACTACCTTACCTTCCCAACAATTAAATGCATTGTTGGGAAAGGTTTCATGACGAACGCAGAAGGGTATCGGTTGGACTCCAACATTTATTCTCGGGTGTTGGTAGGCTTGCTCGATATTGGGGTCTCCAAAGCGGATTCGAGGGTGATAATGAAGCGGTTCTTTCGCAAGGATATGCTGGTGGGTTTGAATAGGGCTTTGGCCGCAACTCAGTTGGGAAAAGGCATTCCTCGTCCACGTGATTTGGATCTTTTGGGCAACCCAGAGGCATTGGTAAAGTTTTTTCCTTTCTTGCTGGATGTGAATGGTTTGGAACTTGTAGAGCATAGACGCCTGGCTATTGCAAGGGCAGATTTCCTGAAAAAGAAATTTTGTTTGGTCCCAGTTGTAGACTCGGCATGGAAAAGGGAATTTTGTGTCTTTTCCCAGTAGAATGTTTGGTGAATGGGGTATGGGTGGTGGGTTTTGTTTTTGGTTCAAAGCATATACGTGTTTTGTGTCTGTTTGTCCAAAACTTAGCTTCTGTATGGTAAAGGTCACTGTATATTTTGGGTAGTGTTGTCTATGGTTTTTAGTGTTGTCTATGGTTTTTCAGCATGAAGGTAGTAAGGTTGTTTTGTGTTGGTAGCGTCTAATGGGTTTGTGAGATTTTGGCAATTTTGGGATAGAAATGTTGTGGATGTATAGAATATTCGTAGGCTGCCCAGGTTGGGCTCGAACATTGTAATAACTTTTTTCTCAAATCAATACAATCTATCTTGCTTACTGATTAAAAAAAAGTGGTAGATTTTAAATTTTTTTATATTTTTTAATTAAAAAATATTAAAAAACTGTTGGCACATTTAAACAGGTTAGTTGAAAAAAATCGGTTTTAATTAAAAAACCATTAGTGGATGTCAAGCTGCATATATTTTAATATTGAAATATATTAAAAAATTAATAAAAACATTGGCAGCATTATTGACGGATGGAGATTTTTTTAAAAAGTCAATTTTTTTAACATTTAAGAAATATTAAAAAAATAATAAAAACTTTAGAAAAAGAATTGTATGGCCTGAAGGCTGAGGGCACGGCAACATAGGCATTGCATGCGCATTGGCGTGCATGTACCCTGCACAAACATAGTGCCCTGCAAAGAGTATTGCACAGATACCTGTGTGAGAATTTAAAAAAAAAATTATGAATTTTTTTTTTTTGATTTATTTAAAATTAGAATATATTTGTAGAAATATATATTTTTCAAAATATATTTTTTTTCAATTTTAAATAAAAAAATATTTTTTCAATTTATTTTAAAAAAATCAAAAGATTATTATTTTTTAAACAAAATAAAATATTGTTATTTTAAAATAAAAATTAAACAAAATAGTATGTTTCTATTTTTAAATCGAAGAGAAATATTTTTATTTTAAAAACAAAATAAAATATTTTTATTTTAAAACAAAAATAAATATTTTTATTTTAAAATAAAAAATATTACTTATTTGTTCATGGGGGAAAAATGGCTCCGTGGACAATTTTTTTTGCCTTACCTGGCAACTTTGTCCAAAATTAACGTTTTGATAATCACTTTTATGGTTTTTGGGTCTTTTGAGCACGATGGCAGGGTCAAATTTGACCCAAAATGCTCTAAAATGATGGCTCCTAGCTAGATTTGGCAATGAACCTCCCGCTTCAAATTCTTGCAGATCTAGCCTCCGATGTCCGTTTTTGGTGAAATAAAGGGAAAATCTAAATGTCTCGGTTGTGTTGGATGGTGAGCTCAGAATATCTCCAAAAAGCTTAAGAAGACCTGTAACTAACAAGTCAATGCATGAACCCCCCAGAAATTGATGTTTTCTTCACACTTTTCTGATTCTCCAAATCATTTGATGATGCAAGAGAAGAGCATACTCGGTGCTATGAAAAAAAAATCTACACTCTCAGATTTCCTAAAGGAATGCTAACCCACAACTCAAATTTGGCTCTGATACCATGTGAGATTTGCTAACTAGCCTACCCAGGAATCTAATGACTAAAAGAAAGTAAAACCAGAAATATGAGGAATAAATTGTATTCCTCTTAAGAATGCAAAACTATAGTCAACTTGAGAATTGAGATTACAAAGGAAATGCCTTGGTTATATAGGCCAAGGGGAGAGATAGATGCAACCAGATTATGACAAGTGTTGACATCCTATAAGGTGTGACAACTCATGTCATTAAAGGATCAACCACCTTATCCCTATGTAAAGTTAAGCTAGTGCGAAGAGGACTTTAGTGGAGAACTAGCTAAGAATGAACTAGTTAGATAAAGTACCCCTTTCACACTAACACAAACTTTTGATCATCATCAAACATGTCAGTCAAACCTTATATCAACAGCCTTTCAAACAACCTATCAACCTACCAATAGTTGATAACACGTTCTAGGATGCATCCTTCCTACAATGGATATTATCATTGACAATCACTTTGGATATTTATTTTCAACACATTACACCTTTGACAAGAGATATAGATAACATTGATTGTTTATTTTGATCTTGTCTTGTGATTTATCTTGTTGACCCATTCTAAGGACCTCTCGATGATGTCTATCAAAACAATTTAAAGAGAAAGGAATGGGGCATTGATCATTATCTTTCATTTGATGTGCTTGTGGGTATTCTTGTAAAATAATCTTGGTGCATACTCGCTTAGTTGTGTGTAGGGAGGTGTTGTCATGAAAGATTGTGCCCTTGATGCTAAGTGTGAAACTCAACAATCTTGTGCAGCATGGGATCAAACTTAGGTTGTGGGTGACCTGTTGTGAGAATGAACCTCCAGATTATGGGTTGGTTCACCTTTAGATCTCCTAGAAACTAATAAATTTTGTTGGAAAAGGGAAAAATGATAGCTAATGAAAGGAAAAGCTAATTCTAGGAGGTGATGCACCATTAATGGACGAGAGTTTAAACTGTTGCACTAACTCACAATTTGCTTCAATAGAGAGGTTAACCTATTCACAACTTGATTCAGGACATGAAGTACATGAATATTTCATATGGAGGAAGTTGACCCTAGCGTTTGTATGAAGGAAAACAAAGTTTCACAACTACAAACTATTGAAAAACATCTGGACACAACATATAACTTGCACTAATTATGAAATAACTTGTTCAATCATTGCAAAGATGGACAAGAATCAAAGAATTTAGTTGATTAAATCATAGTAATTGCTTTACAATCATACAATAACAATGAGAACTAAGAATAAGACTAGAAGGAACCGTTGTACTTTATTGAATCATAAAGGAATTTTGTACAAAGAGCATTGAGAAATGCTTTCAAACAACTAAAATTGAGTTACAATACCATATCTTGCTTGTATGCAACAAGAAAGAAGAAAAGAACCTCCAGAATCAGGTCTAGGCCTTTGAATATAAAGAGAAAAATAGAGAAAGAAGGTTGGAGGGTGATCCTCAGTAAAGTGGAAGAGTCTCCTTGTTGAACTCCTTGTCCCTGTCTTGTTGAAGAAGTTGATCTCCTTGATTTGTGCATGTGAAAGATGCTTCTTTGGTCGTGTAAGCTTGAAAATCATGCAAAAAAGGCCTCAAAACTGGAGCAAACTAAGTGATTAAGTGTCCAAAACTCCCCTTGAGTGATGGTCAACCCATGTGAGACCTCAAAATTGAACTTGAACTATCAAAACTCCTTCATTTTGGGCTCCTAACTGACTGTATCAAGTAAATCCTTTGATTCTTGTCCATCTTTGCAATAATTGAACAAGTTATTTCATGATTAGTCCAAGTTATATGTTGTGTTCAGATGCTTTTTAGTAGTTTGTAGTTGTGAAACTTTGTTTTCCTTTATACAAACACTAGGGTCAGCTACCTCCATATGAAATATTCATGTACTTCATGTCTTGAATCAAGTTGTGAATAGGTTAAGCTCTTTGTTGAAGAAAATTGTGAGCTAGTGCATCAATTTAAACTCACATCTATTAATGGTGCATCACCTCCTAGAATTAGCTTTTCCTTTCATCAGCTATCCTTCTTCCCTTTTCCAACAAAATTTATTAGTTTCTAGGAGATCTAAAGGGGAACCAACCCCTAATCTGGAGGTTCATTCTCACAGCAGGTCACCCACAACCTAATTTTGATTCCATGTTGCACAGGATTACTGAGTTTCACACTTAGCATCAAGGGTGCAATCCTTCATGACAACAGTAGGTTGTTCAGATTAGACTATTGACTATTGTGTATGCTTTGGTTTGATATATTCTAAACTTCTAAACTACATTCCAATGAGGTTTTTGTATGTCAAGGTGTGAACAAGAACTATCCTATCTGTTTGCAGAGTCAAAGTCCATATCACTGGATACGTCACCTGGTTTCAATACCATGATGCATCGTGTCTATGTGTTACATAAAAAATAAGGAATGGCGAAAAGTTCCAATCCCAAAATATGAGAAAATCATCCATCTCATCACCATATCTAATAAAGTCTCAATGCATCATGGACTTGTTGGACTTCTGAATCAATCTCAAAATCAATGGTCAAATCAATTATTCTTATTCTTCTATCTTTATAACATTTCTATCCAAGTATCAAATTTGTGTGATATGTCAAAATGCACATGAGACTACCCCTGGTTGATGATTGTCTATACATCATCAAATCTGTTTACATCAGACATCTACGCTTTCTAGTCCTCTTTGAGTCGAACTGATTCTGAACCTATATTTTAATTTTGTCAAGAAATCAACCAAAATTCAAAATTTCTGCCTGATTTCTCGAGGGGGAAGGGAACCAGCTTATTCCTTCTACTGGGGCAACAGTGGGGCATCCAAAAATTAGAATTTTTTTTATTTTTTCATTTGAGCAACAGTTTAATCTGAAAAAGTGTCAATCTTTGAACCAACGTAACAGGTACCTCGCTTTAAAGAGGGGAAAAGTGTACACTTAAAAATGTCCTAAATGATATCATGCACTTGAATTTGATATACTAACACCATTTCATCCTAAAACCCATCCTCTTTTCGCTTAATTGATTAAATTAGCTTGGTTATTTAATTAATTGCCTCATTTTCACCTATTAATCTAATTGACCTAATTGGGTTAATTCACCCCCTCTCACACTGACATTTCATCTAGTTTAATTAAATAATAAAAAATATTTAATTTTAACTTTGTCCTCTTATTTAATTAAATATCTTAAACTATTTAATTAAATATCATATTTGCATCCCCTTTTTATTAAATAAATCAATAATTTAATGAATATCCTCACATTCATCATCTTGCACATTCAAATTTAGTTTTAATTAACTAATTTGCTAATTTCTCTCTCATCCACTTGCATAGGGAATATATTTTCCTCCAAAAAAAGGTAATGATTATTCTAAACAAACTTTGAAACAACTTTTTAAAGTTGTTGCAAAATGTGTTTGTTTGTATGATTGTGAGCTCGTGATCTTTTCTTGATCCATGTGATCTTTGATTATCATCCATTGATGAGAATCATTGATCCATGTTTCATCCTCCTTTCATTTGTGACCATTGTTAGATCAAATGAATCTCTTCCATTGTTTTTTCATTTGATCTCCATTAAATCAATTATTTAATGAATCGCATATAATTCCCCTAATTTGCATAATTGAAACTTTGTTTTAATTATCAAATTACTAACTAAATCTAATTCTCCTACTTGCAAGAGAATATTCTTCCTTTGCACATTCCTCCAAAAAGAATATTCTCATAAAATATTTATTCCCCTTTGCACAATTTAATTTGGTTTTGATTAACTAAATATCTAATTTTCTTCACCCATGAGTATTTCAAATAATATTCTTTCTTCACTCATTTGAAAAAAAGAATATTCTTCTTTATAACAAACTTTCAACAAGACTTCTTGTGCAAGTTTTGAAAGTGTGTTTGTTTGGAAGAATATGAACCCTTGATTCTTTTCTTGATTCATGTGATCATTGATGAGAATACTTGATCCATGTTACATCTCACCTCCAATTATGATCGTTGATTAATCCTTTTGATCTTGACTATCAGTTTCATTTTTCCTATTCTATAAATAAAGCTTGCATCTATTAAATAGGGATCCATCTTTTAAGAGCAAACTTATGTTGTTAAAATCACTTTCACTTGCACTCATATTTAGCATCCTTTTAGCTTAATTTACTTGCATCATTAGCTTAAAACATTCATTAATGGCTTCCATGATAACATAGGTGCATACATTTAGCATATTTTGTAATTAGGGTTTTAATCTTTTGAAGCTTGCATACATTTAGAGTAGATTTGCATACACCCATATAGATCATCTTAGCATTCATCATGTTAATTTGGCATTTGAATTATGTCTTATCACACATTTTTCATTGGTTTTGTCGATTCTCTTCAATAGAATCAATCGAAACAAGCTTATTATCGAAAGGATTGAGAAAGGGTCATCATTCCACATCAATGTGACACCACTTCTCTAAAAGGATAAGTTTCAATGGATTAGAATAGGTGTTTTTGAAGCATTCATGATTTAATATGTTAGTTTTAATGGATTCTTAGTTTAGTTTATATTGGATGATCTTATTGGGACTTATATATAGTGGATTAAATATGTCTCGAATTTGTATGGATTGGGTGTAGTTAACCTATACTATGTCATTGGTCATAAGATGTATGGTTGAAGTTGATATGTTGTAGTTGGCTTGACGATTATGAAGAAGTACTGAAGATGATGAGGATGTGTCTCTGGTGCTTGGTTTCTAAGTGCTTTTGAGAAAATTTGATAAAAAGAGGAAACAGTGAGTTGCAATGTGTTCTAGGTTGAAGAGTAGTGTTTTGGTTTTGCTCTGCATTTCATCTAGCTTGAAGATCTAACTATGCATTTTAGATATGTTTATCAGAGGTGTTGTATCCAAAATTTGATGTGCTGGATCATTGAGCAGAGGAAGTTGTGTTCACCAATGTGCGAACTATGTATTACAGAGGTGCATGGGAGAAATGTTTATGCTCCACGTTTCTCCGCAACTTTGTCTCAAGTCTTGCAAATCTGAAGGCATGCTTATAGTGTTGATATCTTTCCTCAGTTGAATTTGTTCGAGGTTTCGTGCTTCAAAAGTCATCTTTTTAAGTTACAGTGTATGACAGAGTTGTTTGAGTGTATTGGGTGTGTACATTCTTTAGGTGAAAGTCGTTGTGAAGGAGTTTGTTGGTTTTTAGGGTATTTGTGGAATATTCTAGATTATGTTTAGGCAACATTTGTTGTTTGCGAGTTGTTGTTGGATCAAAGGAAGAATGTACTTAAAAGTTTAATGGTGTTTACACAAGTAACAACTAACTTGGGTGTTGACTTGAGAAATTTGTGGAAGTGTGGTGTGGCATGTATGAGTGGATTTAGGTCCTAGCTAAGGTGTGTTGTGGTCCGCCTTCATTCCTTTCCATGGTGAGAATATTTTGGTGCCGACCTAACTTGTGTTTGCACTTTTGAGGTGCATAGCTGACCTTGGAGAATGATTTCAAGGTTGAAGATGGTATAAATATGAGTTGAGTTATTGAAGGATGATGAGATAGACAAGATAGATGTGAATGATGCAAATTGCAGAGTATTAGAGTGTGAATTTGGGAAGTGCAATTCGAGATTTCATGTGTTAGATTGTTGGATGCAATGAGCAAAAGGTGTCTACAATTCTTCAAAGACTGTGAAGGTATTGGTGATACTGTGGTGAATTTTTTTATTGCTTTGAGATGGATTTCTCATTGTAACACTCTTCTTTATCTTCTTTTCTGCTCTGGTAGTGAGTCTTTCTTTCTCTTGGGCAGTGAGCCCTATTGTATTCAGTGTTGATATTAATTTATATTGTAAGTTAATTCTCACTGTGGTTTTTCCCATCTTGGGTTTTCCATGTAAATTTGGTGTTCTTTTATGTATGGTGTTGGTTTGAATCAATTTATGTTATTTGCTTTCATGATAAAACATTTTAAATAGATTAAGGCTTAATTGAATGAATGTAGATTTGAATGTTTAAAATGGTTTTGAAGTTTTAAGGTACAATTGATTCACCCCCACTCTCAGTTGTCTTGTGCATTCAAAATATGTAACTTTCACTATTACATTTATTATAATTGAAGAAACATTTTATGATATGATTGTGAAAGAAAAACTATTTAAAGCCTAATTTTATTTTTTAAATATAAAGACATCAAAATTTTGAAACATGTATAATTTTTTTTACTAGTATATATTTTTGGAGGTATCTCTTAACATATTTTAAATAGAGATTAAAATATTTATACTAGTTTAGTTACACTTTCATTTTGATATTATAATACCAAAAATGTTATCATTCTTAATAATTATACTTTTGTTTTAAATCAACATTGATTTTTATTTTTATTAACAAAATATTTTGTTTTATCTACATTGTTTATTTTATTTTTATTTGAGAAACAATTTTATTTTTCTAAAAAATTTAAGAGCTCACATGAAAACAAGAATTTACTACATATTTTGAATGCATAACTATTTCAATGGAAATAAATTATTTGCTTTTTTTTCCTAAATAAAATTGAGTAAGGCACCCTAAGGCCAAAAAGATAGTTACTAAAGCTCAAAATTCTAATAATCAATTAATTTGTTGGATCCATCTTGACATGTGCATAATCTCCTTTCTAATTACCCTTGTCATTGTCCACCCCAAAAGTAGAAACTACAATTGCAAGCATAACATCAAAACAAACCAAAAAATGGGAGCATCCAAGCATACAAAAAATATGGTATAATTGCACTATTCCATTAACTCAATCAACAATTTGCGTATGTCCCAAACACACAAAAACATAGACAAAAAACCACCACCCCAATATCTTTTGCCATTTGTATTCTTTGCAAGCTCCCATATTAACAAGACCCATGTCCTCAAGTCTAGGTTTGCAATCTCCCTCTTTAAGTAAGCCATAAATCTCCTATCATCATCTCTCCTTTAACTCTCCTTCCTTCATACTCTTAACATTAGTCTTGCCACTTCTTTGTTAACTTCCTTTTTTCTTTTCCAACACTCGAAGAAGTCCTAATACCACTTGGATACCACCCAAAGTACATTTCTTTCCAAATCATTCGCCACTCATATTATTGTTTTCAATTTACATGATAATTACACCAACCACCTCCTAATTAAATAATATTTCCTTTGCATTTAATAATCACCCCTTCTCTATAAGGGAGGTCTTGCTCTTCTCATAATTTCACACCATACACAAATTCAATAGACTATACTAGTACTTGCACCTATAGAAGGTTTAAGGGAATATGTTGATAGGAAATGAAAGGTAAATTTTAAATATATTTTAACATTAAATAGTTAGTTATATAACAATATAAATCTATACATGTTTTGACTACAAATATAGAGTTGATTTGTAAAATTAATCATTGTATTATAAAGCATGCAACAAATACATGTATTTAATGATATGTCAAATGCCTATTTCACTTGAGAAAGCATAGACCCTACCCATATTAAATTGGCTCAAACTCAGTTCAACGAATTTTCATCATACATCTTACACAATACACTAAATATACATGATAATACATTCAATTATTTGAAATTATGTATATGCCAATTTTGTTAACACCTTGTGTTAATTGTTATATGTCTTAAGTCTCCAAAATATGGAAAGGTTTATTAGTTTTTATGCTAAGGAATGTTTGAAGAATTTGTCAAAGTTGGAGAAACATATGTTTTGAACAAACTAATTTGCAGTGGATTTGAATTAGTGTCAAATTTGAGCCAGATATTGGGGGTTGAAATTACATCTCTGCCACCAACCCAAGCATCCTTTGAGATTAAAGTAATGAATTGTATATCATCGTAGTATCAACAATTGATAGAATTGGCCACTCCCAATTTTGTAATAAATTTCAACATATAATCATTGAAACATTATACATAAAAGACATACACCTTTTTTTTGTTGTTTGTTGAACAACCTCCAACATTGCATCTATGCTAATTGTTGCATGCCTTGCCTGAAATGAACACACAAGATTAAAGCACTGGATAACCCCCAAATAAGTCACAAATTTCCAATTCAAAGCACTATAGATTTAAAATTCTAAAATTTTATGATTTCATAAATATAGCATTTAATTTCCTATGTTGAAAATTGCTTATAAGTGATGAATCATTTCTTTGAAACCTTTGTAAGCTAATGACACCACTCATTCCAAAAAGAAAAGGGCAAGCACTAAAATATAAACACTTTGAGTGGATCCTACATTCAAAACAAAATAGAGGAAAAGAGTCAGATAAGAAAATCCTAAAAAGTTTAAACCCTATAATCAAAACAAAAAAATCAAATCATAGAATTTCAAACTGTAAAATTTCAAACCATAAGATTTGAAATTATTTAAACCCCGTAATCAAAATTAGAAAAATTAAAAAAAAAAACAAATTATAGAAATTTCAAACCATAGAATTTGAAAACCTATAATTTCAAACACTAACAAAATCAAACCAAAAAGACAAGGACCCCAATTTTGTACACACTTATTAAGCATTTGAAAATATCAAGTTTTAGGGCTACTCCATTTTTGAGTTTGAGACAAGATTTTTGTAGCCTTACAAGCGAAAATATTAGTTGGAGTTAGAGTTTGTTTCCAACCGTGGAGTGAGGAATGTTTCAACTATGTAAAAGTTGTTTTTTCCAGTGTGAGAACTTTCTAAAGAAACAATCCCTTCATTTAAGGGATAACAATAGAATTATTTTAGAATGAAATAAAACTCAACAAAAAAATGATCAAATTGCTTAAAGATTGAGCATGGTCTTCATTATTCACCTTTGTCACCTTCACATGCCACAACCATTATCATTTCAATAGTAGAGCTACAATCTTGTGGGCCAATGTTGAAGCCCATATGAAAAGGGCATCATCCAAGAAGTAGTACAACAAAAGCTTCAATTTTTTTTATAGACAATCAAAAGTAAATTTGAACACAAATTTAACTCCACAAAGTTTCAAGCTTTGGTGGGTTCTTCGTATCCATTCCAAACTATTATTCTACAGTTATACCACCACCTTCATGTGTCAATGGCCTTGTTGGTCAACCACCCTATATTACGATTGGGAATAAACACAATACTTTCATATAACAAATAACAACAAAACTATTTTAGAATGAAAGAAAACACAACCAAAAAATGATATGATTACTTAAAATTTCCAAAAAATAAAATTCACTAAAACCATGGCAAGTGACTTACCCTCAAGATCATGCACAAATTGTGACGTGTTGTTTCAAGTAGGAAAAAATGGGCAAAGTTTGCAAGAAAAAATTGCATAACCCTTGCACAATAGATTTTTTAAAATGAGACCAATTAAAACCAATCACTCTACAATGGTTGTTTCAATCTATTCCTAGTAAATGGAATCTGATTTACAAGACAATGGCAAGCAACTTACCTCTAGATTCTACACAAATTGTACCATGCTATCAATTAGGCATTAAATTCTCACATGTTTCAACCACAAATTCATTGCATTGAAATCTTACGCTAGATTTGATCACTACAAGGAATTTCAAATGAATTCCAAAAAGGTTTATCACAAAAAATATCAAATCTTAACATTCATTACTTCTATCATTGATGTCAAGTAGAGTGATAGGATATGCAATGGACACAACTTAGTTTAGGATATGGCATTTAATTCCTCACCACATCAATCATTGTCACCTTGAAAAATTGCATCAAAATGAAGAGTCAAAAAGGCAATCAAAACTACCTTGCTATGTTACCTTGCAAGTTTGTTGAAAATTCTAAACATGTTTACAAGACATTAAAACCTATGTACCAACAAGAAAAATTGTGTATCAACATGAGACAAGTATTTTGATAAAATATGAACTTGCAAGTCCATAGGAAAAACCGATCGACTAATTATTTACTTAAATTTAACTATTTTATTTTTTATATAAATATTAAAATTTAACATCTCTTTAAAATACTACCTAAACACATAAATATATATTTGAAATGATTTTTAAAAATATAAAATATTTTCACTTAATGATACTCTATTTATTTTTAACAATAGAATCATTTTATTTAGAACATATAAAAAAAAATTGACATCTTTATTTTAGAGTTACCTACCCATACACACAATTTTTATTATTTAATATAATAAACCAAGTAAAAATTTGAATAATAATATTTTATATATTAATTTTTTCGATAAATGTATTTAAAATATTCATGGCGTGTTTATAAAGTCCGTTGATTTCGATGCAAATTAATGAAAAGCCGCAATCCATTAGAGTATAATTAAACACCATGATTTCATCATTTACTGTTCTCTAATTTAGGCAAGCTGAGAACTCCTCTTTTTTCCAATTCGGAGACTGTAACATTTGCAGTGTGCTCATTGATTAGCTTATGTAATGGGAATTGAACTCACGACAAGACCGGATTTGCAATCCTCAGGGCGATCAGAAAACTTTGAAGACTTGTTTTTACATTTTGAAAACATCATGAATCAGTTTAAAGAATCATCATTTCGCCCTGAAAATTCTTCCGTTCCAAGTACCATTGTATCAGACATAAATAGCTTACACCTGTAACCCTAAACCCTAAATTTTCAGCGTCTTAAGACAAGAACCAAAAAAAACTAACAAAAAAAAACCAAACCCTAGCTTACTAAAATTATGGCAATAAAACTCCGTCCTTTCATTACATTCAGCATAAGAAAACACCAAGCTTAAACATTAAAAACGAGACAGCAATGTCTGATGGCGAAGGGCCGTGGCTGTGTCACTTTCACTAGCCATGGGTATCAAACAACCAGCAAAGATTAATTTCGCACCTTAACCTTTTCCCAGGGATTCCCTAATATTCATTGCTCCATATATCAAGGGGCTAACTGGTGCATTTTTTAAGCGAACTAGAAAAAATAACTCTAGGAAAAAGGTGTAAACTGAAACGGCCTTTGTGATATGATTCAACAGCGTAAACCAGAAAATACTAAACGAAAAAGAAAAACGGAAACAAATAAGAAAAGGGATAAACAGTACTCATCTAAATAAACAAATTGCCGTAATGGCTGCTTCAAATACTTTTCAGGGCGCCTGCACCGGCCCCTCCTAAATCGCGGCGTAGATCTTCCCCACGACTACAGAGGATTAGCGTAAGCGAAACGTTAGGGATTGAAGGAAAAGATTCACGCTAGGGTTTATAAAAGGCATCTCAAACCCTAAGAAGTCAGCACACGTTTGGTTATGTAAAGTGAGGTCGAGTACTTAGTTGTATCCTCCCAATGGTTAAATAAAAGTCAAAAATAGCTTTCAAAATCTACTATTCGAAGAGTTGTGATGGTGAAATTTGTATAGTTTTAGTTTAATTGGTTGATTACAATTGGTGAGGATGATGGTATATGACAAGAAGTCATCCACCAAGGTTCAAACCCACATCTAGGTTAGATTCAATGCTTGTGTGACTTTGTCAGATGGGATCCCCCAACACATGGTTGCTTAGTTGAAGGACAACTTTTGATTTACATGTATGTTGTCATATTGGGAATTGAATGGTCGTCTTTGTTTTTGTTTATTATTTGTCAAAAATAGCTTTCAAAAGCTACTATTTGAAGAGTTGTGATTGTGAAATTTGTATAGTTCTAGTTCAATTGGTTGAATACAATTGGTGAGGATGACACTATATGATAAGAAGTCATCCATCAAGGTTCAAACCCACATTCAAGTTAGATTCAATGCTCATGTGACTTTGACAGATGGGATCCCCCAACACATATTTGCTTAGTTGAAGAACAACTTTTGATTTACATTTATGTTGCCATATTGGGGATTGAGTCATCATCTTTGGTTTTGTTTATTATTCGTCAAAAATAGCTTTCAAAATCTACTATTTGAAGAGTTTGTGATGGTGAAATTTGTATAGTTCTAGTTCAATTGGTTGAATACAATTGGTGAGGATGATGGTATATGATAAGAAGTCATCCATCAAGGTTCAAACCCACATTCGGGCTAGATTCAACACGTGTGTGACTTTGACAAATCTGGGATCCCCCAACACATGGTTGCTTAGTTGAATGACAATTTTTTATTTACATGTATGTTGGCATATTGGGAATTGAGTCGTCGTCTTTGGTTTTGTTTATTATTCATCAAAAATAAAATCTACTATTTGAAGAGTTGTGATGGTGAAATTTGTATAGTTCTAGTTCAATTGATTGAATACAATTGGTGAGGATGATGTTATATGATGAGAAGTCATCCATCAAGGTTCAAACCCACATTCTGACTAGATTCAACACTTTTGTATTAAGTTCAGCCCCTTTCACAATCTCAAGTTATCTTCATTTACTCTTTCTCACACACTTTCTTATCCACTCATCCTTTTCCAAGTTCTATTTATAGTTGTTCTCATGCATTCCCATTATTTATTAGCTCAGATTTCAATACATCCATCCTCAATCCCTAGATTCTATGTCTTTTTCCTTAAGTCATTGTTGTAGTGTATGAGATTGATCTAGGAAAATACGACTTGACAATAAAAATTTAACCATTCAAATTTGTTGAGTTTTGCCTTTTTATTGGGCGTTGACCTGGGACAAATTATGTGAGGAACTATTTGTCCTTCTAATTAAAGATTTTCAATTGAACATTTAAGCACATCAAGCAATCAATGAATAATTATTCACATCTATAAGGAGCATTAGGAAAACTTCATGTTGGAACACTAAAAAGAGTTGGAATATTGCATCATAATGAACATCTAGATTGCTTGAATTGGTGTATATTATTTGTTGATTATTTTAGGATCATAAAGACAGTGTTTCAATGGGGTGACCTAGAAGAACTTGATTGTAAAAAACAAACAATCTCCTCAGTTGATTTTTAAATACTATCAAATTGTTAAGAATTAATACAAAACAAAGAATTTAGTGAATTAGTGGGCACAAGTGCATAATTTACCAATTTAAAAGTGTTAGCTATAGATTAGGTCAATATGTCATAAAATTGATCCTTACATGCAAAATTGATCCACATAGATTTCAAGGTCTACATAGAATTTAAGGACAATTTATATTTCAAGGTTATTATTTTTCCAAACTAAGGCAAATCAATTTCGCAAGTCATTATCTTTCACATTCCCTCTTTAGTTGCAACATTAAGTAGAATCTTCCCTCATATTTAATTCTTGATTTAACATTGTTCGCATGCTTTATCATACAAAATTATTAACTGATTTAGTATATATTGATTTATACATGATTTCTTGCAATGAGTTATATAACTTAGATTAACATTAAAGAAAAGTAATTTTCTTTTACATTTTTGGTGAAAATAAGGTGAATCTTACACCCCCTAGGTTTTTGACCTTAAGGTTTATAACTACATCTTTATAGGATTTCATATATGGCATTTTTCATTGCATTATCATTTTCTAGATCCTCCTTAACTTTGTGTTCCTTTCTATTGTAAATTTATTGATTGTATCCCTCTTTCTATGATTTGAAAAGTATAAGAATATTTAATCTACTTCAAATAAATTTCTCTTAGGTACATTAGTTCATGTAGTCTTGCTTGAAATTATTAAATGAGAAACTTGAAATAATCTTAATCAAATAATTTGACTTGGTAATAACTATATTTTATTCATTAGCATCCTCTTCTCTTATTCTTCTAAGGGTATGTGCTCTTCCAAGACCTTCCCTATCTAAAACAAAAAAATGCATGCCTTACCATTTTACTCTTTCCTTTTACACCTAGATTTGGTATTGTCATAGATACATTATTGTATTTGTGAACACAAAAATATAAAGGAGAGACGAGGAAGAAGCATGCAAACAACTCCTATAAACTTTATATTACACCTCCAATAGAGAGAAAAAGGTAAAAATGCATTAAATGCTCAAGAAAACTCAAGAATTATACCTCATTGATGCTTGGATGAGCTATTTGATGTGGATACATAATTTATATGTATGGAATGTAGGTTTCTCATGGCAAATTTCACAATTTGGTAGCATGTACCTATGATCATTGAAGCACTTCCACATATGCAAAAATAATTTGAAATGAGGGTTTATATGGAGTTTGAACTAAATATGTGGATGGTTGAGATCATGTACTAGATTGGATGGCTAGGATGAATTAGCATGTAAGGTAAGCTAGGATTGATACAAGTGGATGGATATGATTGAATAAAGTTGGAGGGTTAGGGTTGATTTAATTTGCATGTGGAGAGGAATTGGAAAGAAGTCTAGAGGATTGAGGGGAGTGATGGGTCCAAATAATGGCTATTTTTTCCTTCATCAATTATGCTTTTATCATTTTATTTGCTAAGTTTCACAAACATTTCCAAGAATTCATACATCTTTCATATGCCTTTTATGCACTTTGACATACCTAAATATGTGGAAATATAAATATGATATATTGATATATGCTTGTGTGGATGTATGAATGTTCATAAGATTTAGTATATTTTTATGGTTTAATTATGATTGTTAATGATGTGAATGCCTTGGTAGCAAAACTAACATCTTGCAGCCAAGAATATTGTAGCTTACAGCAATTGGATTTTCAGCCTATAGCAAAGGGTTGTGGACAGTTGCAAGGGAGAGCTAGAATAATTGAAGAGTGACAATTCCAAAAGGAAACAAAGGTGGTTATTGAATAGTCAACTGCGAGTAACCACAAATGCACTTTTATCCATCAAAAAGGAAATTGGAAGAAGAAGTTTGTTCCAAATAGAAGTAACCCATGATGTGACAGTTTTTAGGAAACATGTCCCTATCATGGTGGTTAACCATTTAGGGCAGAGTCCTAATATAGTTTTCCTTCTATTTCATATTTATGGTTTTTTGTTTCAAAGACTCTTCCTCTTCCTATCATTGAGGGAGAGTGGGTGTATGCACTAATGTTTTGTTTTTAGTCTTTGATGAATAAGACTCCTCCCAAGCCAATATATTGAGATATGTGTTTGAAGAGTAGATCTAGAAGTAATAACAGTGTGATTGTTTTACCATTATCAAGTTGAAATAGATATGTACTATTGAATGAGAAATATTTTAGAGATTCTTGTCAAACTATAAGAAGTTTAGTTTTCATGCAATAAAGGAGTTTAGTTCGTTGTCATGATTTGTTGATCAAGTAGTGCATATTTGATATCTTATGTTGTTGGTGTAGGTTTTTAATTTCCTAATGGATTAATTAATTTTCCCTTACTCCTATGTTTTTTCTACACATAATTAAGCTTGCTTAGGATAATAAAGTGAGTTTATGACTAGGAGATAAGTGTGTGGTGTCCCCTTCCTTAAAGGGTGGAACCACTTTTCACTTTTGGTGGTCTATCTCCACTTTTTTTGGTTGATTCCTATAGGTTGGATTTGCCACCTACCTCCTCTCCTAAGTTCTATATAAACTCACTACCTAGCTTGTATTTGTATTCTTGCATGCATCTTTTGGCATGCATTCTTTGTAGTGTATCTTTTCAACTTGGAAACTCTTAATGCAATATTGTCACATGGACATTGCATAATCTCTCAAAGTCCTGGTTTGCATTCATATGTTTTTCCAGTTTATGTAACTTTTATTTTCTCTTAAAAAGTTCCTTGGGTTATTCAATTTGTTTCATATTTCTAAAATGGTATCAAAGATTTTTTTTTTGAGAAATCTAAGTTCATATATTCCTGATTGAGAGATTGATTTTCTTGTAAATATTTTGTAAATTCTCATATCCTCTTCTCTTGCATCTTGAACAATTTGGAGAATCAAAAATGATTTGCAAAGATTTAATTACCTCTTTATATTGCATATAGTTTTTATGAGATCTGGGTGATTACAACATTTTTGGTTATATTGGCAACATTTTTTACTATTCCAATGCATCCAGAAGGCTCGAGAAAGTCATATTTGGCTTTTGTTTCATCCAAATTGGAGATCATTTGCCATAGTTGCAAACGAGGATTTGAAGCTCAATTTGTTAAACAACTTTTTTATTGAAGCATTTTCAGCCCAAACAGACCTTGTCATTGTGTTCAAAAGGCCCAAAATCCCCTATTCTCATATAAAATTTGTCTATTTTAGATGAATTATATTTTGCAAAATTTTTCTTTTGCTGGGAGGGTCATCACTACAAGCTAAATTTAGCCATTTTAAAAAAAAATCATAACTTTTCACCATAGTGTCCATCTTTTGCAAATGAGGTATCATCAAAAAGCTGGAGACAAGAACTTTCCATCTACAGAGATATTGAAAAGAAAATTTTCCATTTTCTACTAGATATTGTAGGTTGAATTTGTTTGGTGCAAATTTCTTCAAAAGGCCACAACTTTCGCCCTGGTGGTTCATTTTTTTGGAAACAAGTAGGCATTGGAAAGGTCTTGGAGAGAACTACATAGTCATAAGGCTTATTTTTATAGGTTTTTTCTCGGGTTCATTTTGTATCAGAATTTGTAATTTTATCTATTTTGAGCCTATTGAGCATTATATCTTGGAAAAGGCTTTGTAAATGCACTAAATTATAAAGTGCCAAGCTTGTAATATTTGGGGGGTGATCTTTGATACTAGTGAAAAGGGTGGGAGTGTATTGGTGTTCTCTTTTGGTGTTCCTTTGTAATCATTTGAGGATTATATCATGGGTTTTTCTACTCATCCTTTTGTGATAATCCCAGATAAGACTAATTATGAGTCTTGGAAAAAAGGCATTATAACCCATCTTAGATGGCTAAAACTGTTTCCTTACCTTTATGGGCTCATTCTTAAACCAAACACACCTAGAAGGAAATTAGTATGGGGTAATAGAGTTGATCATGTATTAGGAATCATTGGTTCTTATGTTGATGAGTACACTATGTTGGTTATAGCAGATATTGAATGTCTCCACACACTTTGGACCAAAATTTGGGAGATGTTTGGAGACCCTCATGTTTCTCCATTCCTATATGATCCTTCTACAGATTGCCTCATTCCACTTGATGATCTAGATAATATATCATTTGATGATGATACTTTAGTGGAGCTTAAGTATTATGCACATCTTGAATGTTCAAATGACACAACGGATTCTCAAGTGCTTCTCATCCTCATATTGAGATTACATCAACATCACCTATTATAGCTTCAAATTCTAGAGACGCTTCTTTGAGAGCTTCCAGTAATTCATTACAACAAGATCATTTATGTCTTTTGGATTCAATTCATTGGGACCAATTTCTACCAAACATCTCTTATTTGTTTCTAGAGTCCTTCATTTTGGATCTAGATAACACTATTGATGACATACATCTTCTCTTTGATGACCACTCTTGTGTCCTTGCATCTATTGTTGCTACTTCAGAGTTTAGATTTTCTTCTTCAAAAGCTTCTAATGACTTCTTGGAGCAAGATATCTATAGTCTTCCTGATTCTACTTGGGATGATCTCTTGATAGGTATTTTAGATTTTTTTATGGAGACACATATTGTAAATTCAGGAGACACTATTGAGTGTATTCATCTTCTCTTTGATGAAGATGATTCTTCTTTAGTTGTTGTGAGGGAACACCTTGACCCTCTTGCTCATTCTCTACAGGATCATTCATCATAATTTGACATGAGTGTGGATAATTTGGATCAACAATTGGAGGAGACATCTTCACATAAGATACTCGAGTCTTTGGATTATGCTCTACATTAGTCTCTAAGAGATTTTGATTTGTCATCTTTAGTAGTGTGGCCTAGAACACCTAATTTGATCATGATAGCTTTCAACATTGACATGGGGATACTTGAGCCGAGTTCAAAGACTTCATATATCTTGCACTTTCTTCTTACATATTCCTTTCAGGACTTAGGAGATAGCTTGAATACACCATTGGTTTTATTTCTTCCTAAGGGGAGGAACATTGTTCAACGATCATGAACCATCTTCTGCATCTAGTTTCAAGCATCTACCATTGGATCTCTTTATGGGGCTACTTAGTCCTTTTCTTCTCTCTCTATTTTGAGGGGGCTTTCTCTCTATTTATAGGGGGAGGCTTCTTCTTCTTTTGGAGAGAATTTGATATGTACATGGATACCTAACACGGTGTCATTTGTCAGGACCCATCATCTTTTGCATCCTCCTAAGTTATGCTTAAGGGGGGGTGTTGGTGTAGGTTTTTAATTTCCTAGTGGGTTAATTTATTTTCCCTTTGTCCTAGGCTTTCCTACACTTAATTAAGCTTGCTTAGGATAATTAATTGAGTTTATGACTAGGAGATAAGTGTGTGGTGTCCCCTTCCTTAAAGCGTGGAGCCACCTTCCACTTTTGGTGGTCCATCTCCACTTTTTTGTGGTTGATTCCTATTGGCTGGATTTTCCACCTACCTCCTCTCCTAAGTTCTATGTAAACTCACTACCTATCTTGTATTTGCATTCTTGAACACATATTTTTGCATGCATTCTTTGCAATGTATCTTTTCATCTTGGAATCTCTTAATGCAATATTGTCACATCAACATTACATAATCTCTCAAAGTCCTTGTTTTCATTCTTATTTTTTTCCAATTTATGTAACTTTGATTTTCTCTTATAAATTTCCTTGGGTTATTCAATCTATTTCATATTTCTAACAATGTGGGCACACCAATTCGAGAAAGGGCCACTCAAAGTACTGCCAACCCACTTTATTTTTTGTTACTAGATTAGATGCTACATTACTAAATTCATTTAAGATAAGTTTCTAATTTTATGCATGTGAATTTCATGAATGATATTCTATAGCATGAATTACATTGAGTTATTCTTTGGAGAAGTTAGAGGTCAGAAGTTAGGAGTCAAAAGTTAGAAGTATTAGTTAGTTGCAAGCTCAAATTTAATAGCTAGCAATTATAGTATTAGTAGTAAGTACCCAAAACATAAGTAACAAATTTATGTCAATTCTCATGTTTTGTAATTTAATTCTTTATTTCCTTTTCCAACCTTTATTTTTCTCAATACATGTGTGAGCACCTATGTTTCATCAATATAGAGTGTAGCAGGATCCTTAAATGCACATATAGTGTCAACACTATCAAAATCTTACAAGCCCTCGTTGATAATTAAATGAAGCTTTTTGTGAAGGTTTGGTGAACTGTCTAGATACAAACCCATCCTTTGAATTGTGTGTCTTCTTGCAAACACCAAGTTAATTAGATGTTAAAAAGGCCTTACTTTTTTGGCATAATTACTAGGGAAAATGATACATTGAGGATTCTCTTGTGCATTTTCAAGCTTTCATAGTTTACTTTTTTTGTTTTCAGAATTAGGGTAATTAGATTTTAGCCATTAACACAAACATGCTTTACTAACAATGTGTAGGAACTGCTAAACCAAAGAGTCATAATCATTGCATGTGAAGGAAACAAGACACTCTGGGAAGATTTCTCTCCTCAACACATGAATCATTAGAGGATATTGGTAGACAAGGTGAATAGAGCGAGGATATCCTTGAAGATGAATCATCCATGATGTTAGTACCCACACCATACATAAAGGAGACTTTCCATACACACATCTGAATCACGATCAATGTAGCTATTGAAGATCCACCAAAGCATGTCATGTTTGAGTTCCCCATTGCGAACCAGGAGAGAGAAAATGCTTTGAAGAACATACCTCCCTCAAAACTACCTATCTTCTATGGGTTGGTCATAGGGGATATAGACACCTTCCTTTTTGATTTTGATGTACTATGAAAAAGTTATGACTATACCATAGATGCACACAAGCTCAAATTGTTTCCAACAACACTAAAGGATGCTTCTCTAAGATGGTTCATGGGTTTGGGAAGATATGTTGTTCCTAATTGGAATACCATGAAGGTAAAGTTCCTAGAAAAGTATTAGGATTATTGTAGAGGCATTGATAGGAAGAGGGATGATATATTCAAATTGACACAAAAAGAAGATGAACTATTGGAAGACTATGTAAAATGATTCTAGTTCTACCTAAAGAAATATCACCAGAATAGACTCTCAGATGAATCCTTGAAACTATTATTCTTAAGGGGAGTTAATGAGGATTGCATGGATGCCCTTAACCTCATTAGATCAAGAGATATCTCATAGTTACTATTTGATGATATTTTTAAAGTTTTTAGGAACTATTCAAGGTATTTCACCAAAAAGACTAGGGTAGACAAGACATCTCCAATCAATAAATCATCCAATGGAGTTTTTAGAGTAGAGCTAAGCAATCTTCTATCAAATATAAAGGAGGATATCATCAACCATCTAGCTACATAACTAGAAACCCTTCATATAAAAAAGAAGAAATAAGAGGCAAAATAAACCCTTACAAAATACTACCCACATTGTAGACAGAGAAAGACTAATTACAAGTGCAAAAACTTGACAAGCATTTCTGAAGATAGGCAAGGGAAACAAAACTTTCATACACTGGAAGATGAGATGGTTAGGTGTTTTACATCACTCAAAGTAAACCATGATAGCCAAGACAAGGTATGCCCCAAGACCTTTGAATTATAACATGTCATTTCCAATTAACAATGCAAATTTCCCTAGTTGGAACCCTCAGCCTTGGGTCAATGCACAAAACTTACAATGGCAAAATACTCAATCCAATTGGAATCAATAATAGAAAAACATGTGGCCACCATAGAATTACCAAGGATTTAATTACAAATCTCAGTGGCCACCCCAACAAAACCAATGGCAACCTCAGTGGCAAAGAGGTCATCAGTGACAAAATCAAAATCAAAATTACCAGCAACCATAACAACCCTTGCAACCACAATAGAAAGCTATAATGCCAAACCCAACAAATCTAGCACCTACACCACCAAGAGCACCTCATTTTCCAACACAAATTGCACCTAACCCTAATAATAATCATGTTCAATAGGATTATACTAACGAAAAACCATCAAATAACCTACTTATGGGGTTGAGGTGAGTGATGTACACCTCAAATCAGGGAAGATGTTAGTTGGGTCTTCATCTCCTCATATCACTAAATTAATTGATGAGGAACTCCTAGCAAATCCCATAGATAAACAATCTAAGGAACCTGACTCAAATCAAGCCAATCCTACAACCATAAGTCCATAGCCTCCATTCCTTGAGAGATTAATAGTCTAAAAACATCAATCACAAGTGGAAATTGGGATAAGTCAAGGATTTTTGCATCAAAATACCCCTCATCTAGGCTATTAAGGAAGTTCCTATTTATACTAAAACAATAAGATAGCTATACCTCAAAAAGTTAGGAAGAAAGTGAAAGGAACCTTAAAATGTTTTTCTTAGGACAACTTGCAAACATTATGTTGGGAAACATAACTATCCCAAAGTATGCAAATCGTGGGAGCCCTATAGTGGATGTCAAAATAAATGGAACTCTCATTAAGAACACTTTAATTGACGTAGGAGTAACTATTAATTTAATGACTAGAGAAACCATTAAATTATTACAGCTAATGGAGCTTAAACCTACACCTATTGTGCTATAGTTGGCAGATAGGTCAATAGTCAAACCTGAGGGAATCATTGAAGACTTGGCAATAACATTGGATTCATGGGAATACCCTGCAAATTTTATGGTATTGTAGCCTAAAGATAATCTTGCAAGATATCCCCTCATCTTAGGAAGACCTTGGTTGGAAACAACAGATTCCTTCATAGGTTGTAGGTCTATAAGTATGATCATTTCTAATGGACATGTGACTAAGAAATTAGTCCTTTATCCACCAGCCCAACCACATGTAGACCTAGAATAAATCATCTAGCCTATCCTAGATGAGGAAGATCAACTCTCCTTACAAAATATGATGGCTATTGAATGCAACCTCTTGTTAGAAAACCAAGACAAAGATGGATTGATTACAAACATCATGAAAAACAACTATGGTAGGGACCCACAACATCATGATTCTCTAACATGTTTACAAGGTCGTCTACACAATATAATCCCTACCAATTGATTTGAGTGAGTTTCATAAATTTTCCATTATTTGTTACCATATCTTTGTATTCCAAACATAGCGGGACTTGACATTTCATATTTTCAAACATCATCCTTGACTTTAGATATTATACTGGGAAAAACATTGAATGTAAATAGTCAATTGACTATTGCACAATAGACCTTAGTGTTGGTTGTACTAAAGGCACATGCAACAACCTTTTCATGGGATTATCATGATATAAAGGGGATAGACCCATATTTGTGCATGAATAGTATTTACATCAATGATGGTTTCAAACTGGTTAGACAACCCCAAAGGAGAATGAGCCCTATAGTCTAAGATATAGTCAAATCAAAATTATAAAATATATTGGATGCAAGATTTATCTATCCTATCTTTAACAATCAATGGGCGTCTCCACTAGTGATTGTGCCTAAGAAAGGAGGAAAATGGAGAGTTTTTGTAGACTACTGTGAGTTAAATTGTTGCAGCTAGGAAATACCACTTTTCAGTTCCATTAATTGACCAAGTACTTGATTCATTAGCAAGAAAGAAGTAATTTTCATTTTTGGATGGATTTAGTGGCTATAATCAAATTAAGATAGGCCCAAAAAACCAAGATAAGACAAATTTCACATGTCCTTGGGGTACATATTCTTATTTTGTCTTTCCATTTGGGCTATGCAATACACCAACCACCTTCCAAAGGGTCATAGCGAACATATTCTTAGACTTTACACATGATTCCATGGAGGTTTACATGGATGATTTCACAACTTATGGGAATACCTATGATGAAGTGCTTGGCAATTTGGAGAAGGTACTAAAGAGATGTCAAGAACATAACTTGACCCTGAGTCATGAGAAATGCTTCATGATGATGACTAAGGGAATTGTTTTGGGACATTCTGTGTCCAATGAAGGAATTGAAGTAGACCCCAACAAAATTGAGGTGATATCAACACTCCCTATGCCTCAAAGATAAAAGGATGTTAGAAGTTCCTTGGCCATGCTGGATATTACAAAATATTTATCCAAGATTTTAGAAAAATTATAGCTCCGCTATTTGTCCTATTGTCTAAAGATGTAGAGTTTGAATGGACACCTACTTGTCAAACTGATTTTGAATATCTCAAGACAACACTAACTAAGACACCTATCTTGAGAGGGCCAAATTGGAATCTCCCTTTTCATATTCATATATATGCTTCTGATTTTGCAATAGGAGCAATGCTAGGACAAAAGGAAGGGAACAAAGAGTATGCCATATATTATATCAACAAAAATATTCAAGGAAAAAAACTCAATTATATAGTGACTAAAAAGGAGATGTTAGTAGTGGTTTATGCAATAAATAAATTTAGACATTACATTACAAGGTATTCAATGTTTATACACATTGACCATAAAAAAAAAGGTATCTCATAAACAAACCTGTGGTAGGTGGTAGGCTTGTTAGGTAATTACTATTACTTCAAGAATTTGACATTACCATTGTGGATAAGCTAGATAAAGAAAATGTAGTGGCATATTTTCTATCTAGACTAGCAACCAAATCAGAAGAATATGGTGTCAATGACTTATTCTCATATGAGCATTTATTTGTTCTATCTTTGCATACACCTTGGTATGCAAATATTGCCAACTATCTTGTAGTAGGAAAAACACCACCCCATTTCTCACTAAGGGAAAAGAGGCAATTAGTTCAAAAAAAATTCCATACGCATGGATACCTGGATACTTAATCTACACAGGCCTAGATAACATAATGAGAAGATGCATCCAAGAAGATGAGGTATATGATATCCTTAGAGCATTCCATGATGAAACCTATAGGGGATACTTCACAGCAAAGAGGACAACTCTTAAGATTCTAAATACTAGCTATTATTGGCAAACTCTTCATAAAGATGTAGTAAAATATACTAGGAGTTGTGATAGATGTCAAAGAATGGGAATTCCAAAAAAAATAGATGAAGTGCCATTGCAACCACAGCTAGCAATAGCACCAATTCAAAAATGGGGATTAGACTTTATTGGCCCCATCTCACCAACATCAAACAACAAGGAGTATATACTGGTTTGTACATATTACCATAAAAAATGGTTAGAGGTTAAGGCTTTATCATTTGCAAGATATGAGAATGTGGCAAAGTTTCTCTATAGACATATTCATAAGATATGGAGTTCCAAGAGAAACTATCATAGACCAAGGACCTTAGTTTACATAAGATCTAATCACAAAATTAGTTCAAGAATATGAGATAGGCACATAAAGTCAACACCTTATCACCCTCAAGAAAATGGGCAAGTGGAAGTCACCAATAGAGAAATTGAAAACATCCTCACAAAGATAGTGTAACTTCATAGGAAGGATTGGGTAGCCAAGTTACCTGAGGTAATTTGGGCTTACAAAACAACTTGGAAGACCACAATAGGCTTTACACCATATGAATTGGTGTATGGTAAGAAGGTAGTAATTCCTATAGAATTTGAGTACAAAACATAGAGGACAACAGTTAAATTGGGCATGGATTTGTCCATAGCATAGCAAGAGAGATTGCACAACTTGAATGCATTGGATGAAATAAGAATGGAAGCCATCCAAAATCAAAGGATCTGCTAATATGATTAGTTTATTAAGACAAAGTAATTCAGTGTAGGTGATAAGGATTTACTTTATGACTCCAAATACAAAGATTACAAAGGAAAGTTGCAAACTAGATGGCTTGGGCCATATGAGATAAAAAATAATCTTTCCAAAATGGAGTTGTGTAGCTATAGATAATTGATGAAGTATGGTTCTCATTACTAGTCAATGGACACAAATTGAAGCTTTATAAGAAACCATTGTAGAAGGATGACTTCCTTCTTAGATTACAACAATAGTTTGAACTTGACTTGGACAATTTAGTAACATAAACATTCAGTTCTAAAAATATATCAGTAGATGAGATACAAAGCTCATCCATTGATGTTCCATAGGTATAATTTCATCATATATTTCATGTGCACACATTGTACAAGTGACAATTGGAAAATTTTGTTTCTTCAACTAGTGAGCAGAAGCAGAAGGGACCTGTAGTAACACGAACCAAAAATAGCTATATAAAAAAGGGACCTATTGTTATATGCACCTGTAGTATTCACATGTACATCATAATATATACTCATTCATAATGCATTTATATCATCTTATTCTCACATTTAGCAATCTACATGTCCACTTTACCACATGCAGCCAATTCCATCACATCAACTTTTCATCTCTATTGTACCCCGTAATAACTATCACTTCACCTGAAGCATACTCTACACAACCTTTTCTTTTCATCCATTAATCCAACCCCACATATCACACATACACTACATAATAATTGCACATAGCTCATATCTATCATGACAAGTCTTTTCAAAATTTGATTGCATGGCACAATTCAACTTGTACACACACGAGTTGCAAATCAATTCAAATAATAACAAGTACACTTTACCTTAGAAATCATAATTATCATTTAAGATTACTAATTTTATGTATATTTATTGTTCATTCAAGCATGTCAAATAGCATATTTTAAATTTCCACTACTTTCCATTTAAATCTTTGCCCTACCTATACGAGCTAAGTGTGTGCACTTAGCAAGCTTAGTTGGGGGGAGGGTATTCAAGAATTATTCCTTGATTTTTTTTGCCATTTCAAACTTTTTCTATCATTTTATTTTTCACCATCACCAAGATACAAAGATCTTAGTAGAGATATAAAAAGCATAGAGAAGAATTCAAATGTGTATTTGGTGTTATAACATACAATAGAGCATAAGCAGTGTCATTGGAGTGATAGAACAATAATAAAATAAGAGAAAAAGAGAAAAATTATGAAGTGACTGAAAAATCACATAGAATTACAATGGGAGGTGATATAATACATAAAGAGCCAACATCACATAACCAACTACTAGATGACTAGCTATGTTTTCCTATTTTCTAACAAGTTGGCTAGTAAGAATATTTTTTGAGGCTCACAAAATTTAATGAGGTTATGATCCAATAGTTCACAACCACATTGAAAAATGATGAAGAAGTTGTTAGGGGCTTAATGGTAGATTCCTTAGAAGCTACTATAGCTAAATTATTTGGATTGCCAAGGATAGGAGAAGAGTTGCCAATTAGGGCAGATGCTATTGTTGTAAGGAATGAATTCTCCTAGCCAAGAGAAAACCTGGATTCTTCTTCCCAAGGTATTAAATGATTGTCTTTACCCTGGATTTGGGCTTCAGTTGCTTAATATATATAAGTTAAGTATTTGACATGTGATGAGAGACAATAATTGTTATACATAGTTCATTTCAAGTTGTTAAGTCATATTTTTCATAATACGAATGTAAATGTTCCTAATTTCTTGTATAATTTATTAAAGAGAATGCCATATGAATACAAGAGGGAAAGAAACAACACAACATTGTCTCATTTTTTTTTTGGTTACATGATTGATAAAGAGGAGTCTTAGGGCTCAATTCCTATATGTTTCTTGGGAAAATTTTCTTAATTGTAACAATATCAATAGTATCCTTGAAGTGCCCAATGAGGATAACATGGGCCAAGAAAAAATAATGGAATAACTTGATGTTGCTCTAGAGGAGGGAATGCCCTCTAGCTCCCATGTTGCATCACCTATCTGCAACACAGGAGATCTAAAGCAGTAGGGATTGCAAGTGTAATGTCACAAAATTGCACCTAGGGGCAATTCCACATTTTGGCATTTTTTCCTAGCATTTATGACACCTTGAGATATTAATGACAAAATCCCATGGATCAGAATTTCAATATTCTAGCTCCATGAGGACAAGTGGCTGAATAACAGAAGCCTAGCAACATGTTTTCTGAGAATATAGGCTTTGGACGAATACACAACATGTAGACGTCTATGCGGCACGCTAGTGTCCTGTTAGTTTCCTAAGTTCAAAATGTAGAATCTGGAACACTATCCCATGAGACGCGTGTCTTGGTGGTTACATTATGAAAGTAATGGCTCTTTGTCGCCCTTGCAAGCATTAAAAACCCCTTTTTGGCTCTCATTTGGGGGTTGGATGACATCACACTAGCTCTCTCTCTACTTGCTCCAACTTTGAGATCTCTTCACTTTTGATAGCAGTGCTCTCATAAGTGAAGTCATGTCAGACTAAGGTCCTCCTAGCAGCAGTAGCAACTCTCAAGCAAGCACTCAACAGTGTGTTCGTGTGCTCCGGAGAGGGCCTTGGCCTGTGGGTAATGCTCTCTCTTTCTCTCTCCCTTTCACTTTCCTTTCATACTCATTTGTTTACTATATCATGGTGCGGGTTCTACTCCTGAGTGGGTTTTGCTTTCACCACATGCTTTGTTTATTTAGCAATCCTTTCCAACTTGGTTGTCCATGGAGGTGGGAACACCAAAGTAGAGTTTGACTGAGGCAGACCCCTACATAGCCACCCAACAACTTTCTCCTTGGTATTTTGTGTGTAGGTCACAAAAATGAGCTTGGAATGAAGATTCAAACATCTAGAGAAAGGAAAGTTTTCCCCAAGCATCCATGTGTTCATTTCAATTTTTGATTTCTTGATCAATTAGATAGTCTTGTACGGATTATTCCTGAGTTTAGAAGTAGAATTTTTTTATGTCCATTGAAGTTCCTGAGTTCTCTATTGCTTAGGACACCAACGCATCTTGCAGATGACAGTGCACTGCGCTGTCGTCCTAGAAATGTGCTGACATCTTCTGGCCAAGAGCTCCCTCTTCTGAGACACGAATCTTTTCATTTTTCTCCCTCAAGATTTCTGATAATTTTTCCTGAAGTATAATCGAATCTTAGTTCTTTACTATTTTGTTAATATGTTATTCTAAGGTGTATAAGGGTAGTTCATTCCCTGGTGATCTCTCAAGAAAGGAGAGAATCGTGTGCATCGAATCCCTCTTATATCACATTTTGGTGAACCCGACGTGAATTGTCAGATTTTTCTTCATGATGTTGCACGTTCATGATAATGGCTTTTCTGAGGAAGATTTTGATATGCTGGAGGATGCTCTAGATGACTTCTTAGAAGCACTCTCCCCTATCCATAAATCTCCTAAACAAGTCACCTCTCGATAGGCTGAGGGATTAGTAAATGTGGTGGTCTTAGTGGCTCCTCTGAGCCCTAAGAAACCCATCATCTACGTGACCTCGACTGACCCTTCCGTCTATGGGATTTCATGTCGTAGCAATTTACCAGACTTATACTCAAGGTTCGTGAAAGCTACAGACTCTACGTCTTCTAATGTTGTTGGACACACATATCCTACAAGGAGTAATAGACAAAATCTAAATCAACAACCCTATTGTCCCTACATCACAACCGTCTATCCCTACTTCCTTACCACCTTCTCAACCAAGCCTTCCTCCAACACCTAAACCTATGATCAAAGCACCAAGCGGTTATGATCTCGTCGAGTAGCTTCGTGTTACTCTAGCTAAGATCTCGCTTTGGGACTTGCTTCAGACCGCTCTGATTTATCAAGAGATGCTTTGGAAGCTTTACAAAAGATTCTCTTTCCTACCTCCACTAGGCCCATGGATGTTAATGCGTTGTTGGCTCATATTCGTGCGGATTCGTTGAATATCATGTTCCACCCGCAAGAACTCCCACCTCTGAATGTGCAGAAGCAAGTAGAGCCTTTGATGATTATAGTCAATGTTAACAACATTGGTATTAGGCACACCCTCGTTGACCCCAGTTCGGCTTTCAACGTTTGCTATATAGACCTAATTCCTAAAATTAAAATTGACTCATCTTCTTTAGTAGCGTCCTCCTTGTACATTCATGGATTTGATAACGCTGGTCTCCAAGCTCTAGGTATGATAATACTACCTCTACAGCTAGGCCTTGTTACCTTACCCATGTTAGTCTATGTTATTCCCAACCCCTTACCATATAATCTCCTCTTAGGGAGAACTTGGATCCATGCTATGGGTGCGGTAACTTCTACTTTACACCATTCCTTGAGATTCATCACAAATAATCTAGTAGTTACAGTTAAAGCGGATCCAAAAGGTGTTCACCTCTGTGAATTGGTTGTCGTCTGTCACACTTAGACTATATCTAATCTCAAGAATTGTATTCCATCTTTGATTGCTGATGCTATGGCATGTTCTTCATCGATACCCTTTGTGGAAGTTGTTCCCAGAGTGAGTATTGGAAATGAAGAACCACCTAAAGTAGGTGACCCTATGCCTCCCTCATTTGCTTCTCAAATGAATGCTTTCCTTGGAGATGACTGGGGTTCCTTGAATTTCTTCGAGTTTTTTGTTGTGGAATATAAGGTGAACCCCTCTTGCATAGATATTCTAGGTACCCTCGACACTAAGGCAGATGATACTCCCGCGGAAGAGGAGAAGTGTGATCCTGTTCAGGAGATCACTCCTTCCTGTGTTGAGGAAAATAATCCCCCTCTTGCAAAGGAAATTAATGTTTGTGAGCCTAGCAAGGCAGGCAGAAGTACCCCCATAGAAACGTTTGACATTCATTGGTGGAATGAAAACCTCTATGTGGACACACCATCTCTTGAGGTTTTGCAAACTTGCTACGGGTTTGGATATGAGCTCGCTTCTCAGCATGGCTATGGGAAGAAGGGCCTAGGGCATATTGAGAAAGGAATTCAAGTCCCTATCTAGTTCAAGCCATGACAACATTATTTGGGTTTGGGATGCTCTGTTGAACAGTCTAAACAAAAGCCTTGGTGGAGTGTTAATATGATCTCTGCCGAGCCATTGAACCTGGTTCACCTTGAGTTAATAGAGGAAGGGTAGCATGCTGAGAAGGTCCCTCTTGATGTCTTCTCTTCAAATGAAGCACTAGAGGAATTCCTAGATGCTTATTCCCTGCTGCCTCCTTATCATCACAAGAAATGGTTCTCATATCACTTGCATAGTCAAGCATATTTTAGAGAGTCTATTTTGAGTGTTGATGAGGAACACCCTCTATCTAACATCAGTGATGATGTTACACTATCTCATCCTAAAGACCAAAATTCCCTTCTTAAAGGAGATACTGTTGAAATTCCTATGGGTCCTAAATCCTTAGAAAAGGTGATCAAGATTGGAAAATGTCTCTCTTCAGAAGAAGCAAATGAGCACTTTGATCTCTTACATTCCCATCCTGACATCTTCACTTGGAAATATGAGGATATGCCCAGTATTGATGAATCTATAGTGGTTCACAATATTGTCCTATGTCCTGACACCAAGATGGTTCAACAAAAAATCCAAAATATCAATCCCAAGGTGGCATTGATGGTCAAGACTAAGATAGGGAAATTGTTGAAAGCAAGATTTATCCGTCCTATTGACTTTCCCCTTGGATTTCAAATATAGTTTATGTTAGTAAGCCCAATGGTTGTATTCGCACATGTATCAACTTTCGAGACCTTAATAAGGCTTCTCTTAAAGATGATTTTTTGTTGCCTAATATAGATATGATTGTTGACTCGACTACAGGCCATGCATTACTTTCTTTCATGGATGGATTCTCTGGTTACAATAAGATTCGTATTAACCCAGACAATCAATACAAGATGACCTTAACCACCCCGTGGGGTAATTTCTATTACCTGGTCATGCCCTTTGGATTAAAGAACACAGGAGCTACTTACCAATGAGCAATGACACTAATATTTCATGATTTCATCCACAAGATCTTAGAAGATTACGTTGATGACATATTAGCAAAGTTGATAACTTGTCAAGATCATGTGAGGAACCTTCATCTTATATTTGAAAGGTTTCAACTCTATAAGATGATACTAAACCCCCATCAGTGCGTCTTCGGTGCTGACGCCGACAAGCTTTTGGGGTTTATAGTTTCTCATCGTGGGATCAAATTCGACACTAATAAGATTGATGCCATCATTAACATGCCTCCACCAAGGAATATCACTGACTTGTAAAGTTTACAAGGGAAGATTTAGGTGATTCGCAGATTTATATCTCAGTTGGTTGATCGTACCCTTCCTTTCACTCTCTTATTGAAAAAGGATGTTCGCTTCATATGGGATGCGAAATACCAAAGAGCCTTTGAGTCAATCAAAGCCTATTTTTTCCAATCCTCCTATATTGATGCCAGCTATGCAAGATAGGCCCTTCTTGCTTTACCTTGCTGTGTCACCATATGCTTTGGCAGCTCTTTTAGCTCAATATGATGACACTGGGAAGGAGAGAGTGGTCTACTATATTAGCCACGTCCTAGTTGACTATGAAACCCATTATTCCTCCATGGAGAAATAATGCCTTGCTCTCGTCTTCACTACGCAGAAGTTGATCCACTATCTCCTCCATGTTGAAACACACGCCATAGTAAAAACGAATCTTTTAAGACATCTATTTTCTAGCACTGACCTAGAAGGGAGACTAGCGAAGTGGGTTATGTTACTTTCCGAGTTTGACATAAAGTTTGTTACTCAAAAGTCAATAAAGAGTCAAGCAGTTGTAGATTTTGGGAGACGCTCCCTCATCTTGCTCCTTTCCTGGGTTGGATTTGTTTCCCTATTAATTTTTTTTTGTAATTAATCACGACCTTGAATGGAAAATGTATTTCGATGGATCAAGGTGTCAAACTGGTTCTAAATCAGGCATGGTTCTAATATCCCTTGAAGGTAAACCAATTCCCCTATCCTTTCGACTAGATTTTCCTTGTACCAATAACATCATTGAGTATGAATCCCTCGTTGCTAGCTTGTGTCATGATTTCACTGAAAATCAAACATCTTCGTATCCTAGGCGACTCTGAACTTATAATGAACTAGATAATGGGAACCTATCAAGCAAAGAAAAGTAAGTTGTCCCGGTATCGGGACCTTGCCTTATCCTTGCTTAAACAATTCTCTTCTTTCACAATAGATAGTGTCCCTATGAGAGAAAATAGACATGTTGATGCCATGGAAAGCACTGATTCCTTGGTACCTTCAGAAAAAGATGCAATAGAATATCACTTCATGGTCTAGGTCCTATGAACCTCTACTGTTCCTGAAGAACTTGAAGCTAAGTCCACTATGTGTTCCCATGTCGACTCTGGAGAATGGTTTTCTAATATCTTCAACTATCTAAAGACTGGGAACTTCCCCGATGATGCGAAAAAGAACGCTTGCACTTGTATAAGAAAGCTTTCAATTCGCTATGTTATCCTATCTAACATCCTTTATAGGAAAGCCTATAATGGCTTACTTCTCAGGTGTCTCACTAAAGTGGAGATACCCCTTGCCCTCAGGGAAGCCCATGCGGGCTCTAGGGGTGGACACTTTGGTGGTAGATCCTTGGCAAGAAGATTGATACACATGGTGTACTATTGGAAAATGATGGAACAAGATTCCTTCAATTTTGTTAAGAAGTGCCCTCAATGTTAGCAACATAGTCATCTTATTCACGCACCTTCCCAAGAGTTACAAAATCAAACTTCCCCTTGGTTGTTTGCTAAATGGGGGTTGGATATTATTGGAAAGATATCACCTCCCTCTTCCAAGGGACATAACTTTATCATTACTGCTATAGATTACTTCACGAAGTGGGTCGAGGCTATCCTACTTTGATCCATGAATGTTGAAGCTATCTGTAGTTTCCTCATGAACAACATCATTTCTCTATTCGGATTTCCTGCTACACTTGTTTCTGAAAATGACACACCATTTAAGAACAAGGAAGTGAAGCAGTTCCTCAAGAAATTCCATATTCAACATAGGTTTTCCACACTGTACTATCCACAATCTAACGGTCAAGCGGAAGTGTCTAACAAAACTCTTGAACTTATTCTCCATAAGATAGTCAATAAACATGGTAAATATTGGCACATTCAACTGGCGTACGCTTTATGGGCCTATCGCATGAGTGTTCGTACGACTACATGAACAATGCCCTACAACCTTGTGTATGGTGTCAAAGCTATCATGCCTTTGGAGTTGGAGATTCTATCTTTGCAGGTTTCCCTTGAGGGGCTAATTGATAATGATACCTATCGAGTTAACTGTTTTCATTAGCTGGAGATGCTCGATGAGCACTATTTATAGGTCCTCTAACATCTTAAATCTTATCAACGGTGGTTATCTAGACAATACAACCAAAGTGTGCTTCCTAGAACCTTTAAAATAGGAAATTTGGTTCTATGTGAAAACCAGAGAGATGTAAACGTGCCGCCCGATTAGGCAGGAAAATTTGGTCCTAACTGGTTAGGCCCTTACATTGTGATCTTTGTGTATGGTTCAGGTGCCTATGTATTATCATCTATAGATAGAATGCCTTTAAAAGGGCCTGTCAATGCGATGTATATTCATTGATACTATGCATAGTGCTCTATGTGTCATGTATGTGGTGTTCTCCCTACAGAAGGGTAGTAGCACTACATATGTTGACATTATTCATTAACACATAATAAAAATTTGTGTGTTGTGAACGACCACATGTGTGTGTGTGACCATGCATCACTTTACGTCTATTAAAACCATTAGATCATCATTGTATTTAATTAACATACAACTATGTGTGTTTATTAAATCATATTAGCATCTAATGTAAGCATACATCCACATGAGAATATAACATCTATAACATAAACATGCATAAAAGATAAAGAGAATACACATCCAAATGAAACAATGCCATGAGATCAAAATTGATGTATCCATATATATATATATATGTATAATGTATGTATCCAATGTCATATACATGTATCGGGCCACTGCTATAAAAAATGAGTGGCTGTTGAATATGTGTTTATGCAAAAGATCTACAAGTATGTATGCATGTATATGTATCTCGCTACAAAAATGATATACAAAACTGATGATGATGTCCTTGGTCACTACAGTATGTGGCTCCCAGAGCCCTTTGGCTCTGGTGGATGCTCTGCAACCCTGGGGAGTGGCTAAACGGTGGTCATGGAGTGAGAATGATGGGAGCATGATGCAGTCAAAGCTGCCTGCATCCCCCTGATCTCCCCTTGTAGAGAGGATAATATTAGCTCTACCTGCCTCAGCTGGTCCTGCAGTTGCTAAACCTCTATCGGGCTCATAGTTGTCGGCTTCTCATCAAGGTCATCGAGATGACTCTAAAGGGCGTCACGTGCCTACTCAGTGACATCAACCCTCCTTAGTACCATGTCTCGCTCGGTGAGCACCGCCATAGCTCCCCCAACATCTAGTTGCGCTGCCCTCACATGGTCATTAGCTCTGCAATAAGCTGGATGAACTCCACACCATGCTCCTCGTAAGTGGTCCTCAGACGTGCAATTGGCTCAAAGATGGGGGCATGACATCCCATAGATGCTAACCGGTAAGCCTTAAGGATTGATCCCTGGATCGACACAACAAGGGTGACCTCCGAAATACATTGAGCTATGACTCCAACCCATCCCTGCGCGTCCTTTGCAACCACAAAGAAAGAAAAAGGTATCAATATCACATGACACATATAGATACATATATCATAAGAAAAAAATTGAAAGTACCAAAACATAAACAATGTATCATGTATACTTGGGTCCCTTTCCTGCCATGTCAGATCAGGGTGAGGATCAATGCTAGGACCCACGCTGCCAGCACTGGTGGCTACTCCCATTGCCACTAGTGCCACAACTACAGTAGAAGCAGGTGGTGCTAAAGAGACTGGTGTAGCTGGTGGGGGATTGGACCTCCTCTGTCACCTCGGTCTTGATGGTGCCACCTCCTCCTCCTGTGGTTCCTCCTCCTACTCCCTAGCTTGTTTCCAACCTCTCCTCCTATCTTGCGATGATTGGGAGGGCAAGTCCTCCTACACATTAGGATCCCCTCTCGGAGCATCCTCTCCAAACACAGGAGTGGGACGATGCCTCTCCCACCACCGCGTGAAGTCAACTGCTACCCTGACATTATCCACCATCTATATAGGCAGCAGATAATGGTCAAGATCATCATCATTTGAGGGGAAAATATCTGTAATAGTGGGGCGAGGGTGATCCCCAACCCTTACCACACTCCTGTGGGCCCTAGTGTATGTGGGAACGTCTACCAATATGGTTTGTGGTCGGCCATGTTGCCACATGACCCAACTCTAGTAATAGGGTACGATGACAAAATCCCTCTGGTCAATCAAAAAATGATCCCACTGTAGGTTCCTCAAGAACCTACTATCATCCACCCACCTAAAAATTGGTAGGGTCTCCATCGGACCCCATCCATACTGAGAGTGTCAAACTATAAACACTAAAACTGTAGATCTCCAAATCTCCACTGGCCCATCATATCATACTAGTGGGCCATGGGGATCCGATACAACCGTCGCTGGGGAAAAATAACTAGCCGAGTGCACATGATGTGGGAAAAGGCCCACACCTACAAAAGAGTGCACATTGTGAGGCTATGGTACTCATAGTGTACATATCGGCCTAGCTCCTCGTAGAGGTGTGCTAACATGTTGTGCCCCCAAGAAAAAATGGTCTTGTGCTCCACCATCTCTCTAATAGTATGGATGAGGCCCTCATGCAGGTGCGAGCCTTTTCCATCAATCATGATCTAGAAAGCAACAGTCACGACCATGACTCGGTGGATCAATGGTTCAATGGTCCTCGCATGGTCATACCATTGTGTATAGATATGACCAGTGTCTTCGCCACCGTCCATCCTCCCTGTGCAGTAGTGGATGCCCTTTGACCGCTCCCGTACCAATCTCGTATCGTCAAGAGTCAGCCACCTTCCGTGAATGGGTAGCCCAAGGATTTGATAGACGTCCTCGAGTGTAATGTTCATCTCTCTACATGGTAGCTAGAAAGATGGCATAGTGGCATCCCACTACTCCATAAGGGCTATCAACATCCACTCATGATATCTCATCTCTAGCATGGTGAATACATTCCAGAGACTGACCCGCTCTAAGAGTGTGACCTTGTCATCTTATAGGCGGTCCCTTTGCTCATGAACAAGCCAAAATGCTTGCCCTCTTGGATGATCTCGAATCTCTAGGTACTCTTCAAAAAGTAACAAAAATTTAAGTTAGAACATCAACATTTTGCATCAAAACAAAGAAAAATAAGTAAGACTTATGCCTGACATGCACACGTTTGTGCATCACGCATACATCCCCTAATCACCATGATCGCCTCGAGGATGACAACACGTCTTCGAGATGACAATGCGTATATAAGACTACAACACTCATTGAGGACTAAAACACAAGTTTTAGACGAGGGCGTAGAAAAAAGATGCCTGCACACCTTGCCAATAGGAAAATTCTAAAAAATGCATAAAAAATCTAAACAAATGAGAATTTGTGGCCTACCTAGTCCATCTCATGACCCTTGGTGATGTCTTGACGTAGCTACTCCATCCTTGGCTCCTCATACTCTCTCTTGCTTAGTATTTTGTTGACTTTTCTCTCACAAAAGCCAACAATTTTCTCACAGTGAATATTGAAAATGACCCTTCTAGGGGCCCACCTAGGTATATATGGATCCCCTAGGGCCTATTTTTCCTAGAGTTTGTGGCTCCCTAGTTTCTCCTGAATTTTCCCCACCAGGCTGGGGGAAGACTTAGGAGGGGGCATAAGGTCGTCTCTTGATCATATTTTTCTTCTGAATTGATGACTTTTTTCTTGATCATTCCTCTCTCCGTAGTAACTTTCTTCAGATTTTTTGAAGTTGACTCAAAATTTGAGTTTTGCAGGTTAACACTTTGAACAATTTTTCATGACTGATCTAACACTATTTGTTGAGCTCAAATGTTGGGGGCACCTTCAGTACTGGTTAGCTCGACTTTGGTGGCTGCTATGGTCTCTCTCTGTTGACATGAAAATCTGTAAAATTCAAAATTTTGGATGAAAATTTTCTTTTCTACTTTAGTGAGGCTGATTTTTTCAAAATTGAGCCCACTAAAGTGGGGGAAAAATGTAATGTTGTAGAATTGCACCTAGGGGAAATTCCACATTTGGCATTTTTTCCTAGCATTTATGACACCTTGAGATATTCATGAAAAAATCCCATGGATCAAAATTTTGTGATTCTAGCTCCACAAGGACAAGTGGTTGAGCAACAAAAGCCTAGTGACACATTTTCTAAGAATATAAGCTTTGGACAAACGCGCGGAGCGTAGATGTCTGCACGACGCGCTAGCGTCCTGTCGGTTTCTCGAGTTCAAAATGTGGAATCTAGACTGCTAACCCATGAGACATGTGTCCTAGCAGTTACATTATGAAAGTAATGGCTCTTTTCTGCCATTGCAAGGATTAAAAACCCTTTTTGGCTCTCATTTGGGGGTTGGAAGACATCATACTAGCTCTCTCTCTACTTGCTCCAACTTTGAGATCTCTTCACTTTTGATAGCAGTGCTGTCCTAAGTGAAGCCATGCTAAATTGAGGTCCTCCCAACAACAATAATAGCTTTCAAGAAAGCACTCAACGATGTCTTCATGTGCTTCAGAGAGGGCCTTGGCCCGTGGGTAACACTCTCTCTTTCTCTCTCCCTTTCACTTTCCTTTCACACTCATTTGTTTACTATATCATGGTGCGGATTCTAGTCCTGAGCAGGTATTGCTTTCACCAAACGCTTATCGTGGTGTCGGTTATACTCCCGAGTGAGTTTTTCTTTCACCACATGCTTTGTTTACTTATTTAGCAATCCTTTCCAACTTGGTTGTTTGTGGAGGTGGGAACGCCAAAGCAGGGTTTGATTGAGGCATGCCCCTACACAACCACCCAACAAATTTCTCCTTGGTCTTTTGTCTGTAGGTCATGGAAAGGAGCTTGGAATGAAGATTCAAACATCTAGAGAAAGGTAAGTTTTCCCCAAGAATCCGTGTGTTCATTTCAATTTTTGGTTTCTTGATCAGTTAGATAGTCTTGTATGGATTATTCCTGAGTTTAGAAGTAGAATTTGTTTATGTCTGTTGAAGTTCTTGAGTTATCTATT
>VDFB02106049.1:0-26604 GCA_007258455.2 Sequoia sempervirens
AGAAATCCACCTGCCATTTGGAAACCACAACCGTGCTGGCATAACCCCCAAAGGAGAGCCACCAATCAGAGAAAGTGCAAAAATTAAGAACACCCCAAAGAAAATGAGAAGAAGAAAGGGCCAACAAATAAAGCCCCTAAGCCATCCTACTACACCAAGCAAAACCAGAGATAAACCCCTTCTTCAACCCAGAAACTCCAAGGAAGCCCAAACAAACCCACACTCCCACCCAAAAGGAAGCCACAACCATGCCGACAAGCCACCAAACAGTGAATGCACGGAAGTGTTGACGTGGTTTTTGTGACCACACCAAACAGCAGAACAAAATAGTTTGAAGGCTACTCCGTTCTCTCTTGATCAAAGTATTCTGTGCACTAAGCTTGCGAGAAAGTTTGCACGTTCAACTCCAAGGTTCCGAATACTTAGAATACCCTCAGTTGGTTGATGTGTATTGCTGTGTTCTTACGAGGGGACTTACACAATTGTTCAGGGTTCTTGCAGTTAACAACAGGTAGATGATTTTGAAGGGGATTCTTGTACGTATGATTTGGCAATGTGGTTCGTTTTCCTAAAGCTAATCGGAAATGTGCGGAAAGTAAAAGGGTATAGGGCCTAAGAAACTTATATTCTACTCTAAATGCAAGATATGTGGGGTTTCGTTTCAATAGACTTCAACCGGATTTCACCTAGCCTCGCGTCGGACAACCTCAGTAAAATCGGTGCAATCTTCAAAGGGATAACAAAAGATGTTCAAATTATGATTCAACATGCATACACCATCACAACGACGCATATAAGCATACCAATCACAATTGAAGTTAAACTCAAGATGATTTTCAGTCGACCACGCAAGGCAAGCTTATCATCAACAAGCTGCTAGTGGTATGGAGTAAAGTGAAGCTATCTCAATAAAACACCACACATCAAAGTAAGCTACTTGCATGAAATTCAGCTACTTGGATCCAAAAGGAAGAAGAGACCTTGCTAGCTATTCATGACAAGACGAATTCCATCATCAATGAAAAGATCTATTATCATGAAAAGTGTTACACAACAATCTCCCCAGAAGTTTTCAAAGGGAAAACTTTCTTTCTTCTCCACTATGTAAAATGTCTACAATGCTCTACTTTCTAACTCTAGCTCTAGCTCCAATGCTAATGCCTAATACTACTGTCTAATCTGATGATACAAATGAGGGGGACTCCCCCTTTATATAGCTAGCCAAGTCCCAAAAGACGGCTAGGGTTACAATCAATAGAGTGAGTCGGTGCCACCACCGACCCTAACCCTAAAGCTGCCGAGATAGGAGTGGGTACATTAAATGGTGAATCCAGATTTCCTCCTCTCAAAATAGTAAATGTAATAAATGCCCATATTCAGTCTTCTAGAAGATCCTCGTCCAGTAGTGTGTTCCCATTTGCCTTCTCTCTGACTGCCAACTCCACGAATCTGCGAAGCACGGCCTCAACCTCCTGAACTGAAATCGGTGGAACACAATCTAGCTGAAATTCTAACACTGTGACTAAATGCTCATGCTTTACACAATATTTTCTCCAAGCAATCAAGGAGTCCTGCGTGTTCTGGATCAAAGTGGAGAAAGTAGAAGTATTCTCAAAGTCATCCTGTACAAAGGCCTTCTCTGAGGAAGGTGCCGATGACCCTCTCAAATTATCAACATTTTACCTCATGCAGTTCAGCCTTCAACCGATATGGCCTCAAAGGTATTCTGAACTCCATCTATAATATTGGCCATAGCCTTATGTACTCTAGCTGAATCCGCCTGTGCCGCATCGAAGAAACCACGCCCCGTGATAGCCGAAGAATACCACCTAGAGAAGTCATACCGATCATTCTCCTGAATGACACCTCCATCAATCAGCAATCGTAATGGCACATGCCTCAATACCTCAAGACGCTGGATTACTCTGCCCTGATAGATAGAAGGATCGCCCCAAGCATGATCCACTGCATCCATCCGTGTCGAAATACTAGAGGCCTGCTGAAAAGCAGAAGCAAGGTCCTCCATAAACTTTTTTGTCTCGACACGAACTCCTGTGACCCATCTATCTGCCTCCTGTGCCATTTTTCCCAACTCCATCAAGCCGCTGATCGACTCTCTAGGTATCTCTGCTGGAGGCTCTATCCCTGGAATATCCTGCCCTCGAGAACGAGATAACTGCTATACATATCCAATTAAAGCTTTGTGTTCTCTTTTCAGCTTCTTATACTTCCCTTCTTTCTTGAATAATCTATCTTTGAGGGCAAGGAAGGAGTTATCACACTCCACGATCTGCGCACCAGTGGGGCGTCCCAAATCTAGAGTCATGACCACATAATTTTCAGGTACTGCTTCATTGCGGTCACACTCAACTCGTGGCACAGCTACATGAAGGGTGCGAGAGCGATCCTCTTCAGTGGATATCTTCGAAAATTTTCTTGCTTTCTTCTTCTGTGGAGGTGCACTGATCCTGTTCAAGAACTCTTCCATCTCAACTGCTGGATCAATCTCCTCACTGGGGCTTCTCCTCATTCTATCCTTAAGCCAATCAGGCACATCATACTGTATATCGAAAGGCTGTTGTTCCTGTGCCTCTACCTCTCTAACTTGTTCAACTTCTTCATCATTCTGGCGAGGTTCATCATCCTCAAGTGGCTGAGTGTCACCTGAAACTATATCATCATCATCATTCAAGGCCGCCTCTAACTCCTGCTAAAACTGAGGGTCAGTAATAGTCCCCTCATCATCCTGCTGATCAACCCTAACAGGTGCGTTCACGCTCTGGCCAACCAACTCTCTCCGTGGAGGCTGAATATTATCCTGTACCACTTGCACCTGATTCAGTGCATTCCTCTGATCAACAAATAAAGAGACCTCCTGTATACTTGGAGAACGTGTCTCCAACGGTGATGCAACTGTAACTCGTGGAGGCTCTGGCTGAGTAGGCTCCTGTCGAACTATCTCCTTCTTTCTGGGCTCTGGACCTCGTGTAATCTGTTTCTTTCTGCCAGTGGTGGGTGTCCTGTTATCTCCCATCATATTGTAAGTTAAGGCAATTGACCTACTCTTCAATCTGCTTACTCGTCTATCAACCCACGCTCTGGTGAATGTCAAGACTGGGATAGAAAGGGTGTCCAAATCAGCAACCTCAGGTTCTGACCAATCTGGAGGTGGAAGTGGAGTATCTCTAACTACTGCATAGTCCGGATGGACGACATCCATATCTTCGTTCACCTGGTCTGGAACCGGCACCACTTCACACTCCCTAATCAAAGTAATAGGCAACCGAGAAAACATCCTTTTCCTTACTTCAATTTCATCCGCTGCATCAGCCCAATAATCCTCTATGGTGGCCTTATGTTTAAACTCCTCTGACAGTACCCACTTGATGTTATGATGTGGATCATAGTGCTGTCGGCTAGTATGATATGAAAAATGATAAAACTGAAGTTCACTTTCAGCTTCTCTAGCTGCCTGTATCGAAGGACACACCTCATCTGAGTTGCCCATGACAACTGGAAATTCTATCCCTCCCTTCTTTTTCTTTTGAATCTTATCAAAGGCAAGCAATTGCCTAGATATCTCTAACATTACAATCTTATCTGTTGGGTACTTAGGCAGCCTATATGGATATGAGGAAAAACCTTGCAAGCCTAATGTAAGAAAATTTCGGAAACTGTATAAACCAGCACCCATACCTTTCAATTAGCTCCTGAGCATCCCTCAAGATTCTGTGATGTAACCGCTCCTGAAGCAGCCTCGTGATGTACATGGTGAAAGAATCGTTGACATGCTTATACTGAGTTGTGCTTGTCAGGTGCAACTATGGACAGGCATCATATATCTTGAACTGATGGGAGCCACAACTGACAGGTTCCTTGTAAGAGATCCCCCTGTACTTCGTCATGCGTGCCAACATATAAATGATGTAGGAGCTCATATAAAATGTCTTCATTCTTCGAAGACCTAGGAGCTGCTCATGTAAATTATCACTTATCATCTCGGCCCAATTGACATAATCTTTCCCTTCTAGCACGAGATTGATGTAATAAAACATCCAAGGTTCAAAAATGAAGGACTGTGCACAGCCACCAACCCTGCTCAGCATCATGATGAGATCACAATATTCTTGTTTCAAATCCTCCGCTATGATCTGTTTCGGCAACTTTGCACGAGAAGGCTTAGGCGTGCTCATCCAATGAGTGTTGATCATCTCCGTGCATCTCTCGAATGCGGAAGCATACATCCGTTCAGCCCGTTCCCTGGATTTGTAAATCATGCTCCTGCGCACCGGGATCCCGAAAGCTTCACCAATGGCTGCCGGAGTAAGATTGGCTAGCACTTGGCCATCTGGTGACATGATTGACCGATGATCCTTCTCATAGTAATTGGCGCACTCCATTATCAGCTCCGAGCATTGGATGGCTGGTGGAAAACCAGCAGCTGCATATAACCCACTTCGAACAATATTGTGCGAAGTGGTCGAAGGCCTATGACTTCCAATCCCCAACATTCTGTTCTTGAAGGTCTCCAGGTTGACGGAGCCCAGGTTGGTGTCTGTCAACTTGCCCAACTTTGAAATAAACTTTGATTCCGGCATGAATTTCTTACTCAGCTTCTTGATCACAGCTTGTCTGGACGCACCATTGTCCTTGCCAGTCGTTTTTGCCTCAGCCATCTGCAAACAATAACATTCATCAGCATTTTAATTTATAAAATAAAACATGACATTGCATAGGGGCTGCAGTCGACTTCAAGAAGCTGCAATAACTTTCTTATTTGCAAACCTCAGCTTCTTCTTTTCCAATAAATTCGAACTTCAATACTTAGAACAGATTTCTAAGTAGACTTCAGCCTTAGCAACTTTTAATCAATGCCAATTAGCAACTTCGATAAACTTGTACTTTGCACCAGATTTGTACTTCACATCAGCAATCATCAATCAGCAAGTTCACACTTTGAAAACTTCTCAGCAATTCACTTCACTTCAAGGCGTCCCCCTTAACTGCAGATTTGAATCTTCAGCAACTTGCAAGTTCGTACCTCTTGGCTCAACAACAAATTAAATTCAGGCAACCAGCAAGTGCGCCCCTCTTAACTTCAACAATGGCACTTCTCCAGCAACTCAAGGCGTCCTTCTTAGCTTCTCAGCAACCTGAGCAAACTCCAGACTTAGCCAAAATTCGAACTCACTCAAGCTCCAATCTTCAGCCACTCACTGCAATGTCAATCTCAGAGCAAGTTCAACTTCTCCAGCTGTGAAAAACAAGTTAGAAATCTCTTCATTTTATAGCTCAAAATCGAATTCTAGAAGGAGCCAATTTTAGCCAGTGCATTAAACTTCCACTACTCCATTTCAAAAATTTGAATTCTCCCTCTCTGGTATTTCTGACACTTGTCTCTCGACGTCAGGAATCTTGCTCTTCTAGAAACTTGACTTTGACTGGGATCTTTGAATTTGTTTTTGAAAAATTTAATTTAAATCCATCTTTTAATTTACCAGCCGGAGCTCTGTCACTTCAAATTCGAATTTTAACTCTTCATTACCTCTGGAAAATTCATCTTCGAAGAATTCCATCAAAATCATCTAGGCAACTCATCTTGAATTCATCATTCAGAGAAATTCATTTTGAAAACACATTTTATTCGTCTTTGCCTTAGAAAACTTTAAATTTTCCTTTAGGAAACTTCACATTTTGAGCACTGATTAAATTCTTCACTGAAAAAGTGTTGGCGAAGTGCGGAAGACTTGAAAATCCATCCATTATCACGAATGTTCAGTACCCAGAAGAGAATTTTCTTCAGAACACCTCGAATCCATGGGTACCCAACGAACGGGTTCATTTAATTTTTGAATTTTGAACCTTAGAAAAATATTATCTTCACCATTTTAAATTCATTCTTCGCCTGTGATCATTCGGTGTTGCTCCAACTTGAAGAAATTCGAATTCATCTTGCATTATCATCGTCCTCTGACTTCATCACTGAGAAAATTTGCCAGTGCCTCGAAAAAATTCACCACCTTGGGCTCTAGGCGTATTTTCTAAGGGAGAAAATATTTTCCTTAGAAAATATTTTAATCATCCTGCACTCTGAGAATTTGTCTTAGAAAATTTTATTTCATTTGCCAGTGGGGAAAACATCAACTTCCCTTAGAAAAAAATTCGTTCACACCTGACACACTTGATTTGCCACTCACCATTTTGTATTTAACTCCACACTTTTATTTAAAATTTTAACGCCTTAGAGATAATTTTTATTTTCCATCACTCAACATCTTAGGCGCATTTTATATTCATTCTTGCCTTTGAAAATTTTTTATCACTTAGCAAGTTACTTCACTTCATATTTCTCCTCAGACTCTAGGGGCATAACACTTGACATTTTATTTCCACTACCTTGGAATATCACTTCATCACGCCTTAGGAAATTCTCCAACACTTTATAGCTTTAGGCGCCTAGCATTTTATTTTCACACTTCACACGCCTTAGAACTTTTCTAACACCTTATAACTCCCATCACCCTTGGCGCCTAGCACACTTGAGAGAAAATTAAAAAAAACCACGCCTAGAATTCATCACCTTGGGCGCATTTGAGGCTTGAAGGAGGATAACGCCTAGTATTTACCTTGTGTTCACCACGCTTTGAAGCATCTTTCACTTTATTTACCACCTTCATTCCATTTACTTACCTTTTACCATCTAAACTTGGGCGCATTTAGACATGCAAGAGGGAGGACCTTTCAACTTCACTTTTTTTGTCCTCACATGCATGTATTTGGGCGCATTTTGGCCCTTGAGGAGGATAAAAACTTTGACTTGTTGACTCCCTCCTTTCCTGGGCGCATTTTGATGCATGAGAAGGATAAGAACTTTGACTTTGCTTTGACTTATTTCATCTTGGGCGCATTTCAGCCCCTAAGGAGGATGGACTTCATACTTAGAAAATTTCATGCTTGGCATATGCTTGAAGGCGCATTTTGCCATGGGAACTGGATGAAGTTCCAGACTTAGAATTTTTCATCGTTTTTGCCAGTTTTTTACGCCCTGCTATTTATAGTAAGTCCTCTGATTTTGCATCTCTAAAGCTCAGAACAACTCGAAATTTTGCACACTGCATCCTCATCACCTCGTTCTGTCGACACTGCCATTTTTAGTCACCGTGCTATTTTTAGCCCATTTTTGAAGGTGGTTTACTATAAATAGTAACCTCTTGTTTCTGATAGCTCCATTGCTCCGATTAACTTGAAATTTGAATGAGGCGCTCCTCACCACGTGACCTTACTGTCAACATCAACGCATGCAGTTGATTTACTATTTTTAGCCCGTTTCCAAATTGACTTACTATAAATAGTAAGTGCTCCGTTTGACTTGAAATTTCACTAGCAGATAGCCTGAAGGATGCTGATCGCGGTGGTTTACACCGGTTTTCGAAAATTTTGACTTTTACCCTTCTTTTTAGGCCCCGAAGTTGGAAACCCTGATTCGCTCTGCATGCATATCAAATGAACTCTGTTTCTCTTCGTTTCTGTGGCGTTGCGATCAGCTGGTGATTCTAATCTGCTGGGAAGCGGCTGCCGGGACACACCTGCTAAAAATAGCAAGTTCCTTACTGAGTGAGTATCTCCATTTGCATGTCATACCACCGCGAAGCTCTCGAAAAACCCATCAGGAATCACCCGACATGCAAAAGAAACTCTGACATGCAAACCCTAAAAATAGCCTCGGAAGGCTAAATTCTGAAAGTGGTTGTCTCGTTTTGCATGTTACATCGTTGCGAAGGTCTTGAAAAACCCAGAAGGAATATGCCAACATGCAAAGAAAAACTCTGCATTTGAGCCCTGAAATTTGTACCGGAAGCTGGACTGCTAAAAATAGTAAGTTGTCTGTTTTCGCTCAAATTTAGCACGCGAGTAGCCTGATGCGCTCTGAATGCAGTGTGACTGTTGGAATCTCAAAAATGCTGACAAACTGCATGCAATTTCACACTTACTAAAAATAGTAAGTACCTCAAAATCAGATGAAAATTTGCTGAAAGCCTGCTGGAAGCACACTGACAACAATGTTAAGCTCTACTTTCAATTTATTCACCCTATTCGACCTCGGACTGACCAGGAAAAATGAAACCCTAATTTTCAGACTTGGTCAGTTTCACCCTCAAACTTACTGACGGGCGCAACCCCTCGATAGGCGGACATTAGAAAAGAGACAGAGCGAGAGAGAGAGAAAGACCCAAGCCAAAAGACCGGAATGGAGCAAAAATTAGGGGGTCCCCATCTTCAATGGGGCGATGTGTGAAAAGGTCACAACAGGAAGCAACGAACACCCCAGAAGAAGTGAGAAGAAGAAAAGACCAACAAATAAAGCCCCAAGCCATCTTACTACACCGAGCAGAACCAGAAGTAAGCCCCTTCTTCAACCCAAAAACTTCAAGGAAGCCCAAGCAACCCCACATACCCTGCAAGGAGCAGCAAACCGGAAGGGGAAACCACCCAACACCAAAACACCCAAAGGGCAACAGATTTTCCCTCCAACAACCATCAAAAGCCACAACAGCACCAGTAGTAGCAACAATATTAGAAGGAGGCCAACAAGACCCTCCCCCACCAACGAGCAGCGTAACAAGTTGACCAAAATCAATCTAAACAACATCAAGAAAACACCAGAGCAAAAACACCCTTCTGCACACAACCCAAGCAAGGCAAGGAGCAGCGTCATCATGTCCAACAGCGGCAGAGGCCACGAAAGGGAAGGCACCAAACCCCCCGTTTCTAGCAGACAAGCCCACTGACCCAAGGAGGCCCAAAGAACCAACAAAGCCCGCAGAGAAAAGCAAATCCGTGTCAACAAAAGGCCTGAAACAGAGGCTCACCACGGAAGCACAAAGCGTTCCAAACAAGGGACTGGAAACGTAAAGCGTAGAACAAGCAAGAGGAGACACGGCTCCAACGCAGACAGGCAGCAGGGAAGCAAAAATCCCACTCACACCATCATCCGCCTCATCATCGTCTTTGCCATTCTCCTCGCTCTTACTCAAACTTGCAAAGTTGTTGCAGCTTCCGTCGTTGCAACTCCCACTCTCCATTTAGAATTTTAACATGTTGTTCATCCCCTACATCTGGCTTTTCTTCCCGTCGGTTGAAGATCGTTATTGGAATCTGTATCTATTGGTTTGGTTAAGCCACTGCCCCATCTCCTTATCTGACTGAGAGCCTTGATTAGTATGGGATAGGATTAGCTTTAACAGCAACTGGACAATAAAGCAACATCGACATGCCATTTTGGATATCGTGCCACCCCTGTGTGGTCAGCATGTCGACACATTATCTTAACAATCTATGTTTTCGATCTAAGCCTGAAGAAGGTGATTTAATATTTGGTATGGCCGATTTGTGTATGATTTTACAGTGAATAGCCTATGCTGTTGGTTAATCTTTAAAACTTGTCTCGAGCCAATATGTAATGCGCCGACCTTCTAAAGTAGTATACTCATTCCATATCCTCATTTTGCAGCTGTAAGGGAGTTTTTCATTTAATTCGCCGACCATTTGTAGTGTGATCTAATTGTAGCAGAATCTGTGCTATGCATAAGAGTTTGAGATTATTCTTTTTTCCGTCGAATGATCTTTCCACTTCTTGAAAACAGCCGTCCTCTCTGTTCTTCCACTTGAGTCTTCTTCCGTTCTGTTGGTTAGATCTTCATGCACAGAGGATCCTTATCATTGTTGATTCCTTGCAAGCTGTCAATTTTCCACTTCGCTGCAAGATGAGTTATGGACAATCACGAGGTTAAGTGTCAGTGTATAAATAAAATCTTTTGAAATTATGCTGAATATATCCCTTGAAAACAGAACTGCCATATATAACTTAATGTGCCGCCGCCCTCACTCTTTGTTCTCATTCAAGTATACAATTCAGTTTGGATAATAATCCCCCTCAAATGCTGCTAGGCATGTCAATAATATTCTACTTTATTGTATACCGAACCTAAATATCAATGGTAATTGAAAGGCGATTAGCTTACTGTGGAGAGTTCTCAAGAAGCAAACAGCCGCACAGCAGGGGAGGATAATTGAATTATTAACTTTGCTGATATAATATATATATGTATTACATAGATATATATCTATATATATATATATATATATATATATATATTTATATAAGTATGCATGTATATATATATATATATATATATATATATATATATATATATATATATATATATATATATATATATATATATATATATATATATATTGTGTATTCCGGTTATCTTATTAATCCTGTTGAAGATAGTTAACAGAATTCTATATTGTGTTAATAAGTAATTTCATTTATAAATTGCGAATAGAATATATATATCTGTGTCTGTATGTGTTTTAAATATATGTATATATATATGTGTTCGTTTATATATTTAAATAGTTATATGATACTTATTAGTGTACAAAATACCTTTTTATGTACTACCGTGATTGTAAAAAAGCTGGAAAAGAACTATTGATTTATACGTATTGTTGTATTTAGCTTTAAATAAACAATTTGTATGCTTAGAAAGTAATGTATTAGATTTGATATGTTGTGTAGAAAACAGGGATATCCACGCAACCCAATTGACACCACAACCTAGTGACATTTGATTAGATGTATACGTTAAATGAATGTTTTTTAATTGGTTATGGTAGAGAGTTATGTTCAAATGTTTATGTTATAGAGGGAAGAAAGTGGGAGTCTTCAAAAGGCTGGGATGTTATGTTCTTGTGATGGGAAATAGATGTTTAACTTGGTATGAGAAAATTTGTATTTTGGATATGATAATTGGTGGCCATTCATTTTTGCACGTTTGATTACCTTGTGATTATTTTATGAGTTATGTGAGCGGGATGGGTAATACCTCGCTTTGTGTATTCAGTTGCGTGCTATGTCGTGCAAGTGGGCCTTGTTTACTCATTCTGTGGATTTTCGGTTGGAAGTAGGGGAGTGGCTTCCAATGGGGGCCGGCGCACAAAGGGGCGCCTGGATAACCCATGTGGAAGTTGCTTAACAAGTGATAACATTAAAATAAACTAAGGGAAATGGGTAGCTTAAAACATTAATCAAGATAAGTATGTACCTCGCTCAGCCTCAAGCACTCGTGTAGGCTTGAGGTGAGACGGGAAGGCTTGGAATGGCATAATTGAATACTTTGTCTCCATGAGAGGTAGTTCTATTCCGCATAGTTGGCATGAGGGGCCGGAGTTCGGTAGAGTTTACCAGGATAACCCGAGATGGGGGTCGGGGCCTAGGAAGAACTACCTGGATAACCTATGTCCAGTTATGTGATGACACTTCCCTACGAAAACCATGAGTTTCTTTCCTTGATATTTTATTGTGAGTCTTTGTATGCCTCTGGGAGTATGGTCATTGATGTTATTGTTCTTGTGGATGTGCTCGTCTTGTGTTGTAAGTTTTGCCTACCTTGTGAAACCCAGTTATTGTCTATCAATTAGTGGGGCCCTTTGTAACCTCCTTGCACGGGGGGTGAACCTTTGGGTTCACGCGGTTGGGTGGAAGGTGTAACGTTCTCCATTGGGTTCCCCTTATGTTCATGATGTGGCGATTCATCTGGTCCATTGTCTTTTGCATTGCACCTATTTCTGGAAGTTGATCATGTACTTGTAACATGTAATGCATTTGATCATGTATCATGTATCCTATTGTAGAGCACTCCTCACTAGATTCGAGGAAGTATCATTGTACAAATGTTTATGTAAACTGAATTGATGTATCTCTTGTATGTACGAATTTTGTAATCAATGGCATTGTACTTGTAAATTGAAATGAAAGAAACTAGTTATTCTTTTATGTTATATATTGGATGTTTCACATGGATCTTATGTTCATATGTAATGAGTTAATGATGTTAATGATACTGAGCAGCTTCGGGTTCATCCTTCCAGCCTCGAGTAAAGTCATAAATAAATGTAGCCTATTGGCTATTTATTTATATGTGAGAATAAATGAGTATGGGCGCATCTCTTTATAAATATTTTATTATTCTGGGCCGACCTTCTTTGTAAATTATATTCGTTGATTATTGTATCTTGGCCGACTTGTTCAAATTGTAATTTATGTTGAGGCCGACCTTGTGAGATCTCATATAGCCATGTATTTATAAGAGACCACTTCTCTCCTTGTAATACAATCAAGCAAGTTCATTTTCTCTCCTTCATTGAAGTGCGAATTTTCTCCAAGAGCAGATTGCGAATTTCTGTAAGTACAGATTCAGGTATCAAGGGAGGGCAAATTATCATCTGTTGTGCATCTAGTGTAGGTGCTGAATATTGGCCTTGTGATTGGCCTCATTGTAAAGCGAATTGTTGCCATTATTGATATATAAAAGAGAGATCCTTGTTGCTGGGTTTTTTTCTCCCTCAAGTGGAGGGTTTTCTGTCATGTCCCCATCCTAGTCAGTACAGCTGATGACGAGGTTAGCCTATCATTTGATCCTCGTAGGCTGACAGGAGTGTTCAGAGGATCCTTTTTGACAGTTGCTCAGTGTTGGTTAGCTCCAGTTTGCAGGGTGTCAGGTTTGGGCCTTCGCAGAATCTTCCAGAGAGTCTTTTCAGAGAACTTTCTATTTTTAGAAAGTTAGGTCAGGCGGAAGCTGCTATTTCGGGCAGGGCACCTGGTGCACTTTATCAGCTCAGATTCGACCCAGTTCAGCAGATGGTTGATTTGACGGAGAAATAAGGAGTAAGTAATGGATTGTTAAATATTTAATAATTTGACTTTATTATAAAGTCACTTTATTGAAATATTAAAGTATTTAATTAATTGGCTCAATTATAAAGTATTTAATTATACTTTATAATATATTATTATAATGTGACTTAATGAGTATTTAATGCTCATTAAAAGTGGACGCCAATTATTTAATCATTTTTCCTAAGTTCAAAAGTGAAAATTAAATCATTTATTTAAATGATTATTTTAATGAAGGATTAGGTCGAACTTTTCAAGAGAGAATATATTACTCTTCACAGGCAAAATCGAACTATCTTGTTTATTATTCAATTTTGTCTTCTGAGCATCTGAGCATTGGAGTTTGCAAACCCTAGGGTTTCTGGCGAACATCGTTTCTGGAGAACGTAACCTCTTCAGAGATCAGGCATACTGAGGCTGTGAGATACCAGCTGAAGATTGCACTTGGTGATTTCATCCAGAAGTCACAGATTGAGCTTAATCATTTAATCAGACAGAGATTCATCAGTATTCAGCAGAGATCATTCATCTTCCATCAGAGGCGACTTCATTCATTTCCATACATCTGAGTTCAGGCACAAATTTCAAGAAATCGTACTTGCATTTATTGCTGCAGGCTGGCCGTACTGTACCAGCAGGCCGTACATCTGTACTTCAAGCCGTACTTGTCAAGTTCCTGAGGAAACGCCTTTCTTCATCTGTTTCTGGTGTCTGGACATTGGGCGCCATGATTTACTGAGGGTGTGCATTGTCTATCGAGTCAGAGATCATCCTTTCATTGGCCGTACCATCTCATTTATTGCTGCAGCCGCCACCTACAGAAAAACCAGGTTTTTCATTAATAATTTCTCTGTCTTTCATCTCTGGCTTCATCTATGTTATTGTAATTGCTCTGGACATTGAATATATTGAGTCGCCTATCTTATTTGAGCATAAATTGCCAGTTTGGAATTTATTTAGATTTTATATGAATTTCTAAGCAAAATCGCATTTTTACATTATTGTCAAAAAACCTTCAAAATCACAAAAACACCAAAAATTGCAAAAACGACAAAAAATCAATTAGGGTTTGAACAGAGAACCACCAGGGTTCTGACATTTTCCCAGGGTATCTGCTGTGTTATTGTGTCTGATTTGAATTTATTTCTGTGCATGTAAATCTGATCATAAGTTTTCAACATGGTATCAGAGCGGGCTTATGTCAAGATCCATTCAGATTTGTTTAGCAGAAATTCTTTCTCAATTCGAAGGACCAGGTTTGGAGGTCGCCTTCACCGTCAGAATTCATATTTCATAGCTGGGTTTGTCCTCTCTCCAGAGTAAAGACAAAGATCAAAATATATAAGAGAAGAGTTCGTCTTTTATAAGAATCTTCGAATTGAAGACAAGGAAGTTGGGCCGAGTAGCGTGTTTGATCCGAAAAGTCGTATTCTCTACCTAGAGTTTCTTGTTCATTCTTTAATGTCCACTAGGCAGAAAATAGGCTCTCGAGTCTCTCCTTCACACATAGGCTTCGATTGCCATCTCGGATCGAGACTATTCAGTCAACACCACTCATGTTCTCACTCCTGTCATTATCGCATTCAGTACCGCTGGTATTTATATCTATGGAGGCGCCCATTGAGCTGTTGCGAGTCATCGAGTCAAGCTGAGAGAATATTACTTGGGAGTCCGTGTGGGCCTGTCTGTGTGTATTGGGATCCCGTTTCTCATTGGCGCGACCTGGAGGTATTCTCTCCTACATGACACCTCACCGTCTCCACTGTTGCCGGCTCGTGTATCCTCTATCTCGGAGGTCTTAGCTCACTCTGGTCGGGTTCTATATATAGCATTGGCTCCATGTCTAGAGCATATATTTCTCTGATCGAGTAACTACTATTTGCAGCATACAAAGCATTCGGCGCTATATATGAAGCTGCGATATTATAAACTGACAACATTATAGTATCATGCTATGCCTCAGAAACTAGGATACCTGAATTTTAGAGGAGTTGTGGTTCTTGAAGACAGGACTATATTCAGAAGTATTTGGGATCACTTGTTGTCAGGTAGAGCAGTTCATAAAATGAAATTTTTGTATAAGCATCAACGGATTATGATGAGATAATACGAGGTCAGCTATTAAAATTTAAAACCTCCAACTCAGAGATCCTTGGAGGATTGATGATTCTGAGCGATGTGCTCATTGGTGCAATCTGCATTCATTCTGAGCGATGGAGTGGTGTATGCAATGATCAAGAAAGAACAATTGATGAACTGCGAGGAACATAAAGAGATAAGTATTCTCTGGTTGTTTGAAATCTCCTTCTAGGCCGAATTTCAATTCGCTGAGTTATTTCATTATTTGTGTCTTGTGTGATTAATAAAGAGTGATAGTGATCTCTCTTGAACTGTGTTCTTTTGAAGATTTCAAATTATTTATTGTGAGTCGTTCATGCTAATCATGTAGATCTCTGAGTGTGAATTTGAGATGAAAAAGAGAATTGCATTTTCGTTGTGATAGGTTGATCACATCGATATCATTCTCTAATGCATGAACTGTGGTAGAGCCTTGACTCTTGGAGAGTGCTGGTTCTACATGCTAACCGCATAATGCTTTCAAGAAATCTGTAGTTGTGCAGATTATTTTTTAATTGTGCTGAGTTAGGCACCCTCGAGAGGAGTAAAAGATGAACGAAAGAGTTATATCAAAAACCCTATAGAGATAAGTTCTTTATCCCTTTAGTTTGATCTTTTGATATATTTCTCCTTCAGAATGTTTTGCTTATTCATGTTCTAACATTAGGCATAAACTCTTATGTATAACTTGAGATAGCAAAAACTGTATGACTCTAGTCTTGATAATCATAAACAGTTGGTAATCTCTCCCTAAATGCTTTGTGAACAGCTAGAAGCTGGAAAGTGATGAGATTTCTTAAGCGATGAGAAGATTGAGGCATCTTACGAGGAAGTCATGCCAACCAAAGGAATGATCAAGCATAAAGTCACAATTTGCAGCCATGGGACTGAGTTGGTGGCTAGAGGGAGTTCACTTCCAGAAGTCTTCTTTGCAATCTCTGAAGCAGGGATCAAGAGGGAGTTTTGTAACTCAATGAGAAGTGAAGATTACTGTATTGCAAAGCTAGGTGCTAAATCCTTAGAAGATCCCTTCAGCTGCTGAGATCATAATTGCTCAAGACTGTCATCTGGATTTGTCATTAGTAGATCCGCAAACCTATTCAAAATAGTGAGATCTGAGATGAGGTTGAGGAGGACTTTCCTGAACTCTCTTTTGTACCAAAGGTGTGCGCTGGAAAACATTTATCTAGGTCAAAGTGTTGCAGGCAATCTTGGACGAAGAGGTCAGAAGGTTGATGCAAGTGCCTGAAGATTTAGAGGGAGTCTGCTGAGCCTAAAGAAGATGGTAATCTTGTTGCAGCTAAACATATCCTGAGATACTTACGTGGCACAATTGGATATGGGTTGAAGTATACTTCAGTTTGGATCCTGCTATGATTTCCTGGTGCAGCAGGAAGCAGTCTTCTGTAGCATTGGGTACAGCAGAGGCTGAGTACATTGCAGCTTGCATGGCAACTCGGGAAGCAGTGTGGCTTCGTAAGCTCCTGGCAGGATTGTTTGGACAATCAATGGAGTCTACTATTATTCATTGTGAGTTGTGTGAAGCCTTCTGTCAATCTTGTGTTTTCATGACAGCTCCAAGCATATTGAGATCAAGTACCACTATATCAGAGATATGGTACTGCGAAAGGCTGTACAGTTGAGGTACATTAGCATTGATGAGCAGACGGCAGATATTCTCACCAAGCCTCTCGCCAAGATAAAGCTGTGTACTTTCGAGATAAGCTTGATATGATGGAGAATCCAGCCTCAACTGAGAAAGAGTCTCAGCATCAGTGACCCTATTTAATGAGTTCTTCTCTGTGAGAGAAGTTCGAGGTGAAATCCCTTGTTAATGCATTTTCCTCTGAGACGGAGGAATTTAAGGTGCAAGCCCTTGTTCCCACCCTCTGAGCTGAGTCATGGTGGATGTCATGTGTGTGACTCCATGACAACATCACGTGAGAGAGTCCGTGATGATCTTCTTATACTTGTGTTTCACCCTCTGGGAGAGCCATGGTGAAAGTCACGTTGAGGTGACAACATCACGCAAGTGATGAACACTTGTACATACCATACATGGGTGTAGCCATGATGGTTGATATCACAATGAGGTGATATGCTTTCACGATGAGGTGATAAGCTCCTTTCCATACATGGGTGTAGCCATGGTGGTCAATATCACAATGAGGTGATATGTTATTTCACACATGGATGTAACCATGATGTTCGTCATCACGTTGAGGTGATATCCTTTCTCTTTATATCTGATTGCAGGTAATGATAGCTGATGGACTTCATACTGAGATGATTCGTATTGTGTAGCTGGAAGTTCTCTCCCTAGCTGAGAGGGAGTGTTAATGATACTGAGCAGCTTCGGGTTCATCCTTCCAGCCTCGAGTAAAGTCATAAATAAATGTAGCCTATTGGCTATTTATTTATATGTGAGAATAAATGAGTATGGGCGCATCTCTTTATAAATATTTTATTATTCTGGGCCGACCTTCTTTGTAAATTATATTTGTTGATTGTTGTATCTTGGCCAACTTGTTCAAATTGTAATTTATGTTGAGGCCGACCTTGTGAGATCTCATATAGCCATGTATTTATAAGAGACCACTTCTCTCCTTGTAATACAATCAAGCAAGTTCATTTTCTCTCCTTCATTGAAGTGCGAATTTTCTCCAAGAGCAGATTGCGAATTTCTGTAAGTGCAGATTCAGGTATCAAGGGAGGGCAAATTATTATCTGTTGTGCATCTAGTGTAGGTGCTGAATATTGGCCTTGTGATTGGCCTCATTGTAAAGCGAATTGTTGCCATTATTGATATATAAAAGAGAGATCCTTGTTGCTGGGTTTTTTTTCTCCCTCAAGTGGAGGGTTTTCCCAGGGTATCTGCTGTGTTATTGTGTCTGATTTGAATTTATTTCTGTGCATGTAAATCTGATCATAAGTTTTCAACAAATGACATGCTTAATGATGATTAGTGTTTAATTGATATTAAGTTATTTGGTTTTGTAATTTGGATTATGGCAAATAAGTAATGCAATCGTGCACCCTAGGGGACTTAGGGAGATAATTAATGATATGTCCAATTTCATTGTGCAACATTGCAATTTAAAAAAAAATTGTCCGTTTTTCATAGTACAAGTTTTGTCCTCTAGGGTTCTCGGCGGGGCGTTACACAAGAGTTTTGGGGCAGTTTGGAAAGAGTCGAGAAGGTTTTAAAATTGTCAAGCAGTTTCAAAACTGCCTATTTTTGAAAGAAGCAATTGCACTGAAATTTTAAAAATAAGTAAAATTTGATTCATTTCAAGTTTCAACAATCCTGTTTCTTCAATTTCCATGCAGGAGGAGGCTTTGTACACATAAGGGGAGGCTTCCAGCACTCTATAAGAACCGACATACAAAGCAAAGGAGAGGAAGAGAATTTAATGTTGTATCTCAAAAGTAGAGATCTGAAGTAGTGATATGCTTGACAAAGGTTGCAACTTTGTACTTTACAATTATGAGTAATGCACTCTGGTAGAGAGCAGCTGCCCCTACCAACTAGGTTTTTCACCCCTCCAGGGATTTTCCCAGGATCTATTTTTGTGTTTTGCATTTTACATTTCTTTTTCTAACAGCATTCTAATTCCTCCATTACTGTCATTTGAATTCCAAGAAAAATGGTAGGTTGTATATTTTGGTTCCCTATTTTCAAACCAATGTTTTTGGGAAATAGCAGATCATTGTGAGACCCACATGCTCACACATTCAAAATTCTATGTAAGCCCACTCCAGTACACATCGTTTCCAGTTCAATGTGAGTTTTCAAATGCTTACAATCTTCAAAGAGCTTTGTAGTGGTTTATATGGTTTTGGTAAATTACACCATTTGATGTTGACTTTTCACGGGATTTTAGACTATACCTAGCTCATTTCCATCTAGCCAACTTGCTTTCAGCATATCTTGGGCATGCAGAAGCCTTGTTCTATTACATCATTATCATAGACAATAGAAGTGATAAATTATTCATGTATAAAAATTTTAGCCCTGTTTGTTTCTGAAACTATATATTTTTACACGTAGTTTCCATTTATATAAAAGTTTAATAGTTTATACTCTATCTGCCATCTTTATGCAAAATAGTTTTAACATGATATTTGAGAAATGCAATAATCGACACTACAATTCTATTATGCTGATAATTTCATATAACAATTTAAGAGGAGCCTGATTCAATTCTGCCTATTCTCTAAAGCTCATTGATTATGCCCATGTCCACTACTTTCTACTTATAACGATTGAAGAGATGTTGATCTAGATCCTAGGTGGTCTGAGGGACAAACCAATCTTACAGAAAGATGGATTTAAAAATAATGCACCAGCAAACAAAACCAAAAGTAATTTAATACACAAATTGAAAATAGAGCAGAAGGCTTTTAGCAATTATCTGTTGCTTCTATTCAAACAAGAATGAATATTGTATAATTGGATGTTACAAATAGCAAGGCTAGGACTGAGAATTCACATGACCAAAAGGGGGTAAACACATCAAATTGGTTTGCCTAGACTATTCAATTATCCAATCCCTAATATGAAGGATCAAATGTCTATGTGTACTATATGTTTACAAAACATGATGAGATGATGAAACAATTCATGTCCTGAACCACATAACCTTATAACTATTTGGCGATTAAGTTCCTTGATGGTTGGCATTGCAATCCCATGTCTCCAAATGAAGCCTTGTGTGGACGCCATGTCTAAGGACTGTTAACTGTGTGATGATTGTTAGGTGGTGTGCAAAGGTGCATTGAGTAATGCTCAGTGGTGTTGGATGACAATAACTTGCCTGTAGGGCACACATGATGTTGAAGCTTGTGTGTTTGCACATAGTGCTTACTAAGCGTTGCACATTGACACAAGATGCTATTAAGGTTTGCACAAGGTTCTCTAAGTCTTGCATGGCTACACTGTAATCAGCGGCGAAGTAGGGCAATCTGAGCACATATGTTATATAAGGCATGTTATATATGTGTGTATCTAATGGAGTAAACATCAAAAAGAAAGGCCTTTAAGTCATCATTGCATTCAATCAGTCCACCTCCTCTGCTTTCTTCAACCAGGCCTTTTGTATATTCTGGTCAGTGTCCATCAGTTCAGCATATTTAATAAAAAAATCATCATTGCAACTTTTTCCTTCTGGTATATGGTCATCTTTCTTCACATCCAAACTTTTCAATTGCTGATTTTCTGATAGCAAATATCCTACCCTCTTGCAAAATATGAAAATATCTATGGTATTCTTGTGTCTCCACTCACATTGTATGTTCTTGAGCTACATAAAGGCAATGTTTATTTCTGATTTCATATGCTTTATGTAATACAAGTGATGTTTTTATCCTTAACCTCTAAACTAATTTAGATCTTCCATATCCAAACCCCAATGAAATATGAGAAGCCTGCTCCTTCTCAGATCATGGAATTTCTAACACTGTCTATCAAAAGGTTGATTTTCTTTCCCTTTCAGCTCTATCTGTTTAATTGTGAATCAGCTCCTTATTCATCTGAAATTATTCTTCACTAGTGAACTGGGTTTCACTCTCTCCATCTATACTGGTTCTTTTATTTCTATAATTGTCTTGTGATCCCAGTATCCTCTCACATTTCCAGAGTCATCTCTGCTATGATGCTATCCTTTTAGATTTATCATCCCATCATCAACTGATTCAAAAATTATTTGCCTCTCACCGTGACAAACTTACCATTTGTACCACCTGGTACTTCTAAAGACTTACACGGTTACACCTGTAGTTGTAAGTCAGAGATTGATCCATAGGATAGAATTCCACTTGTTTCATTGTAATACTTCATACTATATTGTTTAGTTTCTTTATGTGTAGGTATGTATTCTATCTGTTAAACATGTGACCCTATTTGCATTTAGATGATGGCTTGCAAGATGTTTACACATACGGCAGGCTACAAGATGCTACTGGTTTGTGGATTGTGGTAACACACATCATGAGAATGGAGTTCCACACTTTGCTCTTCCTCTCTTAGGGATAAGATGATTCTAGAGATCATGTATTCAGAAAATCATTGCCCTATGTCAACATATGAGCCAGAATGTTGAAAAAATATCAATAAAGGGAATCCCAACATATGGGTATCTCTCAAGTTAACAGTAAGCTATAGCATCAAAAGAAGCTATGACAGTGCAAAACCCAATGGATGATCACCTGTAAACTGGATGAGGCGAGTCCTAAGTGAAATTCAAATTATACAAAACAAATACCAATCTCCCATGGCACCACTCAAGTCAAAAGAAGCCCCTCATGGAGTTTGTAACAATGAAAAGATAAAAAGAAAGAAGAAAAAAAAAATCAAAATAAGAACACGTAAAGTTTAGCTCTAAAGAAGAAAACAAAGCTGATCTAGACAATAAAATATAGACAAAAATTTTAGACAAACCCCATTTTTTATCATCATTCTTTGTTACTCATTAACACAATAACTGAAAAACTAATGTCTATACTCCATGACTGCAATCTACAGATGCTTCAAAGCTAGCATGAATGATAAATATTTTGCTCATGATCTATTATGCTGGTTAAGAATTTATCCTCTTTTGCCTGATTTACCTTTTGTTGCTTATCTCGTTTTTCCTTTGATACCCCTGCCTGCCTGGCTTTGCAGAGTCTGAAACAAGGAAAAAAATTGAAAAACCTCATTAGTAAAAGAATTAATGGCTGTAGGATACAAGCTCTGCACTGAATAGGTTCAGAACATGTCATTAATCAAAATCATTACCAACCAGAACAGGATCAATTTGCCAATTGAGTAAGTGTTAACAAGACTTCCAAAGGAATGTTAGAGCAACATTAACTGGTGTTATTTCATAAATGATAGAAAAAGCTTCCCAATGGAATGTTAGAGTAAAATTAACTGGTGTTATTTCACAAATGATAGCAAAAGCTGATATTGACATACACAATAACAAGACATTATTTTCAGTCCCTAAATATTTCTCTTCACAGAACTGAGAAATCAAATAGCAGTTTAATATACAACCAATACATTTTTTCAGTGGCATGTTGTGGTCCCTTCCCCCATTACTGAGGAAAGTAAGCCACTGTTTCAAGTAAAATATACTAGCCTTAGTGCCTAGACAATCAAACATCCGACTTGTAATCACAACAACCAAATTGCATGAGCAGAGCACCATCAAATGGAGCAAGAAAGAAATCAACATGTCCTTCATGGCACATGCTGAGTCGCCTATCCTATACTTGGACCAATGACCTAAATTGTGAAGCAAATCATGGCAGCTATGATTGGAAGAGAATCATTTCTCTTTTCATTCAGAAGTAATTTTTCTTTCCCAGGCCCAGCATATAATTTTCCACAATACTACACTCTCCAAGTGTGCTTGTTATTCTTCTTCAACAGCAAGGAAGAAAAGAAAAAAAACTGACAAGAAGGGAAAAGTAAGTGTTAAATGACCCCCCTAACTCAATCTCAAACACTTCAAGATCCATTATCCAACCTTCTCCTCCCATCATTTGTTAGAAGATGAGGGAAGGGGGAGTGAGGGGCCAGGATAGAGGAGGCGACAAACACAAAAAATGAAACATATAGTGCGAATTCCGAACTGATACACAATGCAAGAGCATGGTGGAATGAGGTATGAATACTCTCAATAGGACTTGAACAATGTTGAAGTAACCAATAAATGCACGAACTGGAACAAGAAGAAAACAGGTAGAAACTAAAGGGTTGAAAATGCTTCCAAAGTTGTAAAAATATACAATGATGGTCACCAAGTAAACTATGGATTCTGGAGACACCAAAAGATCACTGACATGTGCAAGAAATGAAACAATATGTGTCATGAAACCAAAGAGAACTGGAAAAACTAAAGGAGCACAGTAAATTCAAGAGGGAAGGAGGAGATCACAAGTTGTTTATACTGTAAAAACGGTCACTGTTTCCAGGATGCTGCAAAAGCTGAAGAATTGAGAAAATAGAAAATAAAACAGTGAAAGAAGTTTTGAAGAAGATGAAATCAGCAAATAATTGGATAAAGAAAGACAAGAGTTGGCTTTAATCATACAACCTATGTTTGAGTGGTTTCAATGAGTTGTGAACTCTTTGCCCATTGGGGTGCAGGATCAGCTGCTTTCTTTCCTTGCCTAAAAAAGGATAGAATTCTCTTGTTAAGAATTATGCTCAGATGATTAATTATTTAATGATGCAACTTTCTATTTCTTGGAAGTTTATATGAAGCACTTTTTTCACTTTAAAAAATAGCAATAGGAAATAAGAGGAGATTGGACGATACCTTTACAAGTACAAAGGAAAGAATGGGAACAGGTGCAAGTTAGAATGTAATCAAATAGAGGTGGAACAGAAAAAGAGAAATAAGTCCATGTAATGAGAAATACAAGCTTGAAAACAAATGAAAAATGTGATAATCAGTCATACAAGCTAAGGAGAGTGTGATCATGAAAAAAGGTGTTAAATATTACAAAATGACACTCAGAAGAGCAAAAAGGAGTGAAAAGAAAAGGGGATTTGTATGAAACAAGATTGGAATGCAAGATTAAATGAGGAAGAACAGAAAACGCTCATAAAGCATATGCAATCAAAAGAAGACAAATGAGGAATTAGACAACCACCAGCAAGCAATCTGTGAAAGCCAAGAAAAGCAACCAAGCACTGAAAGAGAACAATAGCAATGAAAGTCAAGAATAATAATGTTTGGATGTTTGAATTGATTATAGCAGTCACTATATGAAAGAGAGGCCTCCTCTCAAATCCAATTCAAGACCCAGTACACCAAAGTCAAACAAACAAGTATGAATGCAGATGCTAATCAAAAGGGATTTTATATGACCTGCAAATGAAGGTGCTAAGGTGCTGACGAAGTATGCGGTGCTTAGTATGGAAAAAAGGCCAAACCTTGCAATCCCTTGTAAGGAATGACCACACAAACAAGAAACAATTGATTGTGTGAGTTGGTATATAGTTCCAGAAATGGACAAACTAATTATAATTTATTCTTAATCTAAACTCAGTCTAATCACAAAACCTGAAAGCTAATAAATCCTGACATGCCAAACTCATGATAACAAAAGAAGGTTGAATCAAAATACCTGCAGTAAAGCATCCTCCAAAATATGGCCTTGTGTAAGGTGTGTCAGTAAAGCATATATCAGTCGATGGAGATACACAATGCCAATAGCCCACACTCAAAGCTAGACTAGTGCCAAAGCAAACTACAGCAATTGGAGCTCTAATAGCACAGACATTACAAAACAAGGCTGTATATCACAAGAAAGGAAAGATGCAGGCTGCTCCTGATTTTCCAATACTTGATGACATCTAAAAGTTGCATATATATGAACTAAGAATGATTTTTAAGGTTGTTGGACAAAACTGGAAGGATTTAGAATTTAAAACAAAGTGTTGGAAGCATCTTCGACCCTTCAGAATCCACCCCTGAACCTTTTTTTTTTTTTTTGGCAAAGAAGACAACTGCCATAGGTATCAAGGCATAACCTATTAGCACTGTATGTTATGTTAGCATCATGTTATTATATGGTCATTTAGTTGTTTTAAATAGTCATAAGTACTTTATGCACTTTTCATAATGAAGTCACTTTGGTAATGTAATAGTATAACTTAAGGCACACTTAACTTATTTTAGGTTTAAGTTTTAGTTTTATGGTGTCGTATTACTATAGACTCATAGAGAGATGTTTTCCCTCTTTATTTTGAGGTTAATTGAGTATTTCTCTTTCTGAGTTTTCTCTTCAGCATTCTTGGTTCTTTATATGATCAGTTTTTGTAATATTGTATCAGAGCCATAGTGAAAGGAAGTTGAATATGAAGGGAGTGATGACCTAGTGACTACATCGATTAGTGATGACCGAGGAATTGCTTCTCAATACACACCGAGAAACTGAAAGGACTTTTGATCCAGGAAAGCTACAATTCTTTTTGAGATTTTTGTTGTTGCATGTGTGAAGCAAGGAGGCAGTTGTACAACTGCAGCAGTGAGTGTGCAGCCACTATAGTGATCATGCAGAGTGCTACAATTTTATTTTTTTTAAAGCAAAAAAAATATTTTTAGATTGCTGTTTATGAGAGAAACAGATTTGTTTTTTTGTTGTAAAACACTGTTTCAGCAGGAGATAGACTAAAATTTTCTTTTAAAAATATTATAATAAAATAAAAACTGCAAATGGCTAGTTTGTCTAACATTATATTGGAGGTGTTGATGTGATTTTTATGACCGCACCAATCAGCAGAACAAAATAGTTTGAAGGCTATTCCGTTCTCTCTTGATCAAAGTATTCCGTGCGCTAAGATTGCGAGAAAGTTCGCACGTTCAACTCCAAGGTTCCGAATACTTAGAATACCCTCAGTTGGTTTGATGTGAGTTGTTGTGTTCTCACGAGGGGACTTACACAATTGTTCAAGATTCTTGCAGTTAACAGCAGATGGATGTTGAAGGGGATCTTGTGCATATGATTTGGCAATAGAGTGTGTTTTCCTAAAGCTAACCAGGAATATGCGGAAAGTAAATGAGTGTAGAGCCTAAGAAACTTATATTCTAAATGCAGGACATGTGGAGTTCAATTTCAGCAGACTTCAACCAAATTTCACCTAGCCTCACTTCGGACAGCTTCAGCAAAATTAGTGCAATCTTCAAAGGGATAGCAAAAGATGTTCAGATTATAATTTAGCATACATACACCATCAGAACGACGCATATAGGTATACAAATCACAATCGAAGTTAAACTCAATATAATCTCCAGTGGACCACACAAGGTGAACTTGTCATCAACAAGCTGCTAGTGGTATGGAATGAAATGAAGCTACCTCAATAAAGCACCACACATCCAAAGTAAACTACTTGCATCAAATGAAAATTACGCTACTTTATGCTACTTGGATCCGAAAGGAAGAAGAGACCTTGCTAGCTATCCATGACAAAGAAGAATTCCACCATCAATGAAAAGATCTATTATCATGAAAGTTTTACACAACAATCTCCACAAAAGTTTTCAAAGGGAAAACTTTCTTTCTTCTCCACACTATACTAAACTATCAAGCAAAATGTCTACTCTGCTCTACTCTCCAAATCTAATGCTAGTCTAATATCTGATGTCTACTGAGATACAAATGAGGGGGACTCCCCCTTTTATAGGTAGCCCAGTCCAATGGACGGCTAAGATTACAATCAAAAGAGTGGCTAAGATTAAGCCACCTCAACCTTAACCCTAAAAGCGCCAAAATGGGGAGTGGTGTAATAAATGAGCAAAGATTCCCACTCCTCCCAAAATAAAATACAGAGCCAATTAAATGCCCATGTCAGTCTTCCTAGAAGACCATCATCAGTACATTCCCATTCTCCTTCTCTCACAGTACCAAACTCCATGATCTGCCAAATGCACATTCAAACACTCCACGAGCTGAAATAGATTGGGTCTGATACAAGCTCAAAACTCCAATCTTGTGTGATGCTCACGCTTGCTGAGACTTTCTCCAAGCAACCAAGGGGAATCCCTCACGTGCTCTAGATCAGGTGGGAGAAAGTGAAGTGTTCTCGAAATCATCTTGTACGAAGGTCTTTACCTTTGAAAAGAAAGGCACCAGCCTACCCCTCAAATTATCAATATTCACCTCATCCGGATTCAACCACCTAGCAAATATGGCCTCAAAAGTATTTTGAACTCCATCAATGGTATTGGCCATAGCCTTCC
>VDFB02106050.1:0-28647 GCA_007258455.2 Sequoia sempervirens
TGCTAATGAATCTCTTAATTTTTTAATCTCATTAGTGGTATTTTCAAACAAATTTTCTATAGATGGAACATCATTTTCTATGTTATCTATGTATGTACACCTAAAGAAGCAATGAGACCTTGGTAAATAATATATCTAGATATAGAGAATATATTTATCTAAAATAGTTCTAATAATTCATCTACTCATCAATAATACTTTCATACCATTAACAATTTAAAAGAATTGGAAGAAAACTATAATCTATAACATAGCATCCTTAAATGGTTCAAATTTTAAATGAAACAATGAAAGAAAGAATAAGAAAACAAAGATTAGTGTAAAATTATTTGAAAATAATTGGGGATAAAAATATCTAATCTAATAGTTGTTAACATAAATGAGCTTCAAAATATATAATTCATGTTAAAAAATATATAATTTAACAATTTATACAACTTCTAATTATGATAAAGACAAGAATCTTAATCTATACCATTATTTTGAGTTTGGTTTAATAGAAATTGAAAAAAATTATAATCATAAAAAAAACAATGAATAAACTAAGGATCATTTTAACAATGGTGAATTAGTGGCTAAAGATTGTACAATTATAATATTCAACATTCTCATCACAAATTATATATAGTAAGAATCATTTGGTTATATATATTTTCATAGATTTAAAATTTGAATATTTATTACTATAACATAGTTCATTACAATTATATTTTTAAATAATATCATAATAATAATTTATTATGTCTCGGTATGTGTAGGATCATGATGGGTAAAAGTGACAATAATATAATGATGGGTATGTGGTGGCTGATTTTTAAAATTGATGAAACAAAAGGGTTTTAAATGATATTCTAAGCTTTCCACCAATATAAATTATACTTTTACTTTTAATTTAATTAGTAATTATTATTCATTTTCTATTCAAATTACAACTAAAGTCCTGATTGATAGGTTGATTGAAAAACATTTATAGCTTTCAAATGGTATCACATTTTTGGATCCAAAACATGTGTCATTCTATGCTTCACATACTATAGGATTAAAAAAGAAAAATGAATTTCATGAGTTTTATTAAAGTTAAGATTAGTCGGTTGTATGACTTTTTTATATTTTTTAAAATTTATGACAAAAAAAAATCATATTAATTATTTACTTGGAAAAAATTACAAAAATATGCATCACATCTGGACATGAGTCCTCTACTTATATATAAAATCTTACAAAAGAATATTATCATTTTATTGTGGTTAGGGTGGCCAGACATAAACCTACTTCTTATTTTTTCCCTGAAATTTAAGTACTACTGCATTGAAATTTCAATTTTTCACAAAATAGATTTTATTTATTTTTAAATAAACCTAGTAGTTTAGAAACTACATTCAATTTTCTACAGATTGTATTCTTACATATTTTTGAAATAATATAGATAACTTATTAAAAATTTTATGTCAAGTTTCCTAACTCTGATTTTTCTAAATTTCTTGTCACTTAAGGGCCTATTTTTTCCATGATGATCTTGCACATACCGTCTTTTGAATTTTTTTTTTGTGGATTTTAATGTTGTTTTTTAAATTTAAGTTAGAGTAAGTAGAATCTAATGAGATACCTTAAAAATATTCAAGTTTTATAATTTAAATCTCCCTCTTATAAATATAGTTTTTTCTAGTCTTACAATTTCTTGTGTCATCTGTTCAATTATTTTAGCTATGGATTTAGCCGAAATCTTGTAGGAGGTATTAAGAAGAGTAATTAGTATCCACCCTCAGATAAAAAAATTATATTTTTCCTTTAGGAATTAATTTATCAACCCTTGATTAATAGAATTTAAATGATGGATCCCTTTGATAAAGCTACTTTTTATACCTCATAGAGTCCTCCTTGATGAATGGACATATTGTTTTAAGGAATTGTGTAGCTAAACCATCTATTCCAAGACTTTTTGAGTATTCAAATCCTTCAAGGAAATATCAGCCTCCTCAAGGGTGAATAAATTATCTAAATGTGCCTATTTTTTTAGACCAATTATTTTGGGTATACAAGTGCCAATCAATTCCTCAACTATATCTTGAAGTGGATCTCCTTCAACTAGATCAATTAAAAATTATTTGTAATGTTGGAGGAAAATGGATTTAATATCATTAGAGTTGTCATGGAACTACCTCTCTTGATCAACGGTAGATATTATCCACTCTTGAGAATGTAAATATGTTCGAGATAACTAAAAAATAATTTGTATCCCTTATATCCTTTCATCCAATGTAGCCTATCTCTTAATTGAGATCCTCTACCACAATTAAGTTCAAATCTTCTAAGTTTTATTTCAACGGAAGCAACCACTCATTGTAGAAAATTTATTAGTAAGTGCTAAAGCCAAAACAAGTTTTTTTTTTTTTCTATTTGGATCCATATTTTTTTTCCATTCTAGATCTCTTTCTCTAGCCATATTCTTATTGTAAGATCATAGTAAGGTAGTGCAATAGATTTAATCACATCATTCCACAATTGTATCCACTTACCATTTTGATGAGGTCTAGGAACATAAACCAAAGGGATATTAGGGAAGCAAGGTGATCAATTTGATTGAGGTGGGAAGTGTTGAGCTTGAAGGATATATTATTAGGTATGAGGAATAAGAAGTTTGAAAAGTTTAAAGAATTGGGAGGTGATATGTGAGATAGGTTTAATAGAATCTACTTAAATAAGGGTGTTTTGTGGAGAGGGACAATGGAAAGAGAAATAACTAAGTTTTAATCTATCAATACAACTAAGTTTCCCTTAGTTCACCATCTCTTTAGTTGGTCCAAGTGAACTAGTGACTAGTATAAGAATATTTTTTGTCTAAAATGGGATATAAACCCCTCATGGTATTTCTAGTTAGGATGTAGGAATTCAATTATTTTTTAGAGAGTTTATGAGAACTAAACCAACTTGTATCTTGGTTTTTTCCACCATATAATATTCACCTCCTTGTGGCCATTTAGTCATAGGGAGGGCATAAAAATCCATTCCCACAATTTAACTTGAGATGAGGAGTCATTAGGCATACAATAAAGAAAAAATGAATAGGTATTTCTTGGATTAGTAGTAAGCACTAAGCACAATTGTTGTTGGGATCCACTCCTCAATAGATGATAAACTTAGCCAAGTATTGGGAAAGGTGGGTCAACCTTGCATCCTAATATTTTGATTTATTATTTTTTCCTCATATTAGGAAATGAGGCATCTCACTTTGTGTTGGTAGTTATTTGTCATTTGTTGAATGCTTCAAGGGAGGTGTCTAAGATGTTCTAAGAGCATATAATATCATTATAGATTTATAAGATGAAACCCTCTTATGACATTTAAGATCATGACTATAGAATATTTACAGTAAAGTATTGACCAACATCATGAAAAATCATAAGAAATATTTTAAGAAATAGCAACTGTGTCAAGGAAAAAGATGTAGACATTTACAAGAACTTTTTTTTTTAAGAAAAAGTGGGAGACCACTTATAATTTTATTTATATATAATATTTTACATATAGCTAGTTCAGGTGGACATACTGGCAGGAAAGAACCAACAAGAAAACCCCTAGTTGTAGTCCGAGTAACAAATTTTACAAAATATCAAAAGACCCATTGAGGTCCTAGTACAAATGACCAATTGTCTAATTACAATGTTACAAAAGCACATTAGTTGAATACATCAATACATATGTGCATTCTCTTATGCACCCAAAATACCCAAAAGAAGACATCATACTAGATATACCCGTGACCCGAATACATAACATAGTGGAGATTACAAAACTTACTAAACATAAGAATGATAAGCTAGGAAGCCACTTTCAAAAAGATGTAGATTTTACACCAACATGCTAAAAGCCATTAACCGAGCTTTCTTTTGTTTCCACTCATTTACCTTTGTGTTGGCAATCATGCTCAAATGAAGGTTTTGATTTGTTAATATCAGGCACATAACGATAACAAAATTTCTTTTTGGATGAAGATGGAAGTTGCAAATCATGAATGCAAACATGACTTCTCAAGAAAGAAATGGCATGATATTTTCTTTTTAAATCATCAATCTCCTCCATGGAAATGGTAGATCTGTATCTATTTAGAACTTGGTAGAGATGTGAAGAAGTTTCATGCATTGTGGATAATAACATGCCTTGGAATATGTGAACATAGGTCTCTTCTTATGAAACAAAACCTTCTTTGAATAATTAACATTAGAAATTAATATAGTTTGGTGAGCATATTGTATAATCACTAGAAACCAACAATGGAAGATTGAGAGTCTCAACTAAAATTTCCACCTTATAAGATAGCTTATTCATACTAGAAGCAACAACTGAATAAATTTCATAAATAAATTCATGTGTTATATATCATGCTGAGGGGTCCACAAGTACCATGACTTTGAATCCTTCTCCATCTAAATGCATCCCAAGACCATTGGGAGGTGGGTATACAATATGAGCCAAGTATTAATTTCTAATGTTAATTATTGAAAGAAGGTATATAAAATTATTAATTTATCTTAATTCTCATGCACAAATTTACATCTTAGTCAATTTCTCAATGTATGGAGTTCCATATATTTGAATATTTTTTGCTAATATAAAACATATTTTATTTCATTAAATTAACCCATATCTATTCCATGTTTAAAAGGATGCTCTTATTTTAAATTATAAGTATAATTCAAAATTAATTAGTAATTTTCAGATAGAACACACAATTTCTTTAGTTAAAATAAAATAGCCAGTACTTATTTATGTGAGAGTTGTGTGTAGGGTGGTAGTTTTTGTAATAAAAATATTTCTTTCATACATACTAAATTTTTATCATTACATTATGAGTGAATCATCTCAATTATATAGCCAAGCACATAAAAAATTTATAGAGTGGAAAGAAAAATAATCACACATTTACCATCAAACTATTTATACTTATAGATTAAATTATTTTTGAATTTGGTTATTTGGGTTCAACATGTCATGCTATAGGATTTTCTTGTGTTTTCACCATGTTGTCATGTGTAATAGCTATGTATTTTATAGGTTTAGGAATTTTAGAGGAAGGAAAGGTTGAACAAAATGCATAAGGATGAGATGGAGCCTTGTTTACCTTAGGATTTGGTTGAGACTCCCTTTGAGCATAATCGAGGGGTGGTTGGTCCTCTTTTAGACATGACTAATTTAGAAGGTCTTGTCAAGAGAAATTTAGAGGAGATTGGTAGGGACAAGAATCATGTTACAGATGGATTAGTTGGAGTTCATTGCCTCTACCATTCTCTTGAATTGCAACATTCACCTCTTGGAATTTCTTCTAATAATTTAAAAATATGAAGAAGGTTCAAGTTTAGAAGATTATAGGAACCCTTTATTCCCTTTGGTCTCAAGTTTTGAAACTAAAGATGGAAACTCCATTACAAACTTGAACTAGGTTTGAATTCATGGAAAAGGATAAGGTTCACAATAAGATATAGTTCCTTGAAGAATTTTGGATTCAAGTTGTGAAATGATAGATCTACTAATGTTTTTGGGAAAATGACCCTCTTTATTAGATACATTGCCACTATTGGTGGATTATTTCTAATTGGATGTTATTTTTCTAACTTACAACTATATTTTTCTTGTTGTTGTTCCATGCCAATATGATTGATCATTTTTTGTCTCTTTATTGGTCTTTGTAAAAGGGTGGGGCCCTTTCAAAATTTCTATTTCTAATTCATAAATTCAACCAAAAGTATTTACCCTAAAATTAAAATATAAATAATTTAAACTTTAAAATAGTGTTTTTTGATATTATATAATAGCCTCATGTATTTAATTTATAAATCCTATTATTCTTTATGTTTAATTTCAAAATTTTAATGCTCTCAAGTATAGATTACAAGCACACATTCTTTACATTTTTTCTCTTTCTTTTGTACTATTTTGTATATGGGTGTCTTATATGCATTGCCTCAAACATATAATTTTGATGTCCTATACCTAGTTCTAAATGTAGTTTTATGAATGTATTCCTCCTTTATTATTTGCTAATTGTAATTGAATATTAGACCTATTTTTTAAAATATGGCCACCCCTCTTAATTAGTAAAATAACTCATCTATTTTAGGTGGTGGATATTAATGTTAATTGTTTATTTATTGAACATACATAATCAAGACAACTTGGAAAAGTGTCTTATCTTTCTTTTTCATAAAAATAGTTGGAGAATCCCATGACAAGACACTAGAACATATAAATCCTTTCTTTAAAATGTCATTTAGGTTCAATCCTGGTGCAGGGGAACCTACACCTTGGAATGAAAGGGAAAAGAGTCCTTGAAGGTTCAACAAATTTCATGATGACAATGAATTCTAGGATGGAATAAGAATGTTTTGTGCTTATTTAGGCTTAATAAGGTCTAAAAAAGACCAATAATAATGTAATTGGGAGCACCTTGGGGTCTCCATGCCTCTTGGAGGTATTGTTTGTTTTTTTTTATGTGTTGTCAAGAAGTTTGGGATGTAATAAGGTTCCAAGAACCATCTTTCATGTCTTGTAACAAGTTTTGGGTTTGAAGTCAAGTCTAGTTGTAAGAACAAGGTCTCCTTCCTCACCATGTGAACTTGGTGCATCTAAGCAATTTAAGGAATTAAGATGCCTTGGTGCAACCAGGTATTTGAGGGGAGTCTCCTTGATGTTTTTGATGTGTTTTGTGGTGTTTTAACACCTTTTAAATGTTTATTGTAAGTGGGCTTCTTGAGAGTAGTATAAATTGCCTTAACTAGGCAATTAGGAGTCTAGTTTGGAATATTTTAAAAATTAGTTGTTTCCAACATCCAACTAATTCAAAAATCAGTTGGAGGGATTTGGAAAGAGGTTTCAAAGGTTGAAATAGGCCTCTTTTGGTCGAGGCATGTTGATTCTGAAGTTTGGAGAAAGTTTGAATAAAAAGAAACCCTGTTTTCCTTCATTTTCTGTGTGTAAAATTGCTGCTAAAACGCGTGGTACGGAATTATTATGTACTGTACAGGCTGAAGACCATAATGGATCGATAGATAATTGAACTACCTTTCTTTTGGTGGTGGTTTGAGCCTTTTTCATTAAGAATTGAAAGAGATATTCGCGTTTTACTGAAAGTGGTCTGGAAAACCCTCAAAATTCAGGTTTGGTCTAAAAAGCTTTATAACTCGCCTTCTCCACTTGCTCATGGCCTGATTTTTGGTGGGAAGGTGAGGAAGATCATGTAATTTATGTTCTTGAAGGTCTTGGAGGATGGAAGGGGTTCTGGTGCAAATTTTGAGCAACCCTAGGCTTGGCATCTCTATGTGACAAGCCAAAATTTGTTGCAAAAATCTGATTTGAGGTAAGATTTGTGAGTTTTCTGTTTTGTGTTGCTTGGGATCAGTTGGAATGAGTTTATTGAAGGTATAGGAATGCATTCATTGGCTTAGGGGTGTTGGGGTGTGCCAAGGTAACCATACTTGCATTGAAAAGTGTCTTTTAGGCCTCCTTGTAGCATTATAAAACATGTCATTTGTTGCCCTTTGTGTTGGAGTCAAAACTTGTGGTTTTGAGGGTTTGTGGAGGATAGTATCAAGTGTCAAAAACCAGTGAGTTTGGCCTGGTTTCATTCACTAGAAGGATTTTATGTTGACTGTCCCATTAGACAGGGCTACAAGGGCTACAAGGCATAATATGGCAGCAATAGATGAAAGAGTGTTCCAAAGTGAGAAGTCTTGTTTGTTGTCTTAGTTTAGCCATGTTAAGAGATTATGAGTCATTTCCAAGCCTCCTAATTGTATTTGGGTGTGTGGAGTTAAAATAATGCTTAATTTGCTCATTAGTTGTATGGTGTATTAAGGAGTTTATTTGAGCGTATTTGAGAGAAGCTCTTAAGAGACTGTCTTCCCCTACCACTTTGCATCAAATCCTTTAATTCATGCAAATATGAAGTGTTTGTTTGATAGGGATCTCTAGATATAGGGGCTAATTCATGCATGAACTCTATTAAAAAATAAAACACCCATTTAGGAGGAAACATGAGGAATTCATTCTAGGATTTAGACATCCTAAGACTTTTGTAATGGAGGTTTATTTTCATTTGAATGGTTCTCATTCAATTTTACTAAATAAAAATTAACAACAAACAAGGCACACCCTTTTCTTTATTCTCTTTTGAGTTGTAAAATAGAAAATTTAATAATACCTTCATTCCTTCTAATCCTAATAGAACTATTTTATTATACATTTCCATTCAAACAATCTAGCTCTTTCTCTAACTTTAATTTCTTGATTCATACATTTAGTTCACCAACCATTTTTGGAGTAGTGTCATAAGACCAAAGGAAAAAATATGAATATATCCAAGTTTCCATTGTATGTACCTAAAATTTAGTGTATCATGAACTATTTGATAGTAATGTGTCTCAAATAAATTAAAGTAATGAACTATTTGATATAATGCCTCAAAATAAATTTCCAATAGTGTTTTTGGACAGAGTATATTAGCAATAGTGTTTTGATATAATGTCTCAAATAAATTTCCAATAGTGTTTTCTTTTTGATATAATGCCTCAAATAAATTTGTTAATGAATTGTTTGATATAGGGTGCATACAATGGAAACATTATTTCTATCATACTCCATCAAAAATTACCATGAACTGTTTGATATAATGCCTCAAATAAATTTGTTAATGAATTGTTTGATATAGGGTGCATACAATGAAACACTATTTCTATCATACTCCATCAAAAATTACCATGAAATGTTTGATATAATGCCTCAAATAAATTTGTTAATGAACTGTTTGATATAATGCCTAAATAAATTGGAGGTGCCCTGGTAAAAATTTATGCAAAATGTGGAAGCATAGACAGGGCATGTTAATTTTTTGACATAGTAGAAATGTATCATAGAAATAGTGTATGTTGAAAAGGCTTTAGAAACTTTCAAACAAATGCAGTTTCAATTCAACAAATTTGAAAAAAATTGCATTTAGGGTTTAGAAATTTAACAAACAAACACATTTTGAAGTCTATGAAATTCGAATTTGACAAACCTGGTGAGATATGCAAGTTGGGTTGATGAACTGTGGAGATTAAATCAAAAGTTTCCACATCCGCTTGATTTTCTACGCTCACCATTCACTGCTTTGATGTCTACGTCACGTCACGCTGCACGTAGATGAGCATAGGGAAAGTAGAAAAAGTGAAAAATGATAAAGGATAATTTTAGGATTTTTTTTTTGATGTCCATAGTTCCCACAACCATGCTCCACCGAACCCCTTAAAATATTAATTTTTTGTTGTTTTAGGTTCTAATGGAACCATCTGCTCGACCAACAATGTTCGGGTCAATACATTTAATCTCGCCAAACTATGAGTTCAAATCAACCTATTGAGGTATGGGGGAAGAAGAAAAACAAATTTCTTCTCATAATAAATTTGTAAACTAATTGCCAGTTTTTCTGACCCTCATACAGTTGTTTGCATATCACAATGCAAGCCAAACATAGCTGTACTGTAATCTTTTGCATTTATGCTTGTACCTAGATTAATCTATTGCATTTAGTTAACTTCATTTTACATCAGCTACATCACATCACACACACATCCTAATTTGAGTGATACATATGAATTTTTCGTCCCATCTCTCTCCTTTTAGGTGAGAAACCCTAGAAGTGCAAGAGTAGTCCATAGGGTCCCAAAAATCTATGTTTCATTTTGGTGAACCCGACTTTTGAACACTTTGAATTTTTGATTGCATTCACATATTGCATCTTAATTTCCATTTGCATTAGCATTCAATTAAGACATTGATTTTTTATTGCATTCTAGGACTTTTCATTTTGCATTAGTGAAAACTTTATCTAGATTTCATTTTTGCATTACATCCAATTGAAAAAAGTCAAAATATGCATTATGCATCTGAAAATTACATACTGTAGAGCATTTAAATCATCTTAAATTTTTTGAAAAACATTAAAAAACTTCATACTGGGACTCATTCGCCACCCAGGGTGAATTAGTCCCTCTACACTTGTTAAACAACATTTTTAGCATTTTTCTGTTATGTCTGCATTCGTATTTTTGTAGTTAGATATTTGTTATAGTTAGGAGCATTTCTGTTATTTGCATTTCAATCTCTTAGATTAGCTTTCATTGGCCTTCACCCCTCCTTTGTGGCACTTGCATGAGTTTTTGGTGCCCCGTTGATAATACTTTAGTGAGACGAAGTTCTAGACTCATGGCATCTCACAATATCAATTTTGTTGTGGACCTTGGGATCTCATAAGCTCCTACTCCTAGTATGGAGAATGGTGGATTAGGCCCTGAAAATACCACTTCTATACCTTCACCTTTCCATCCAATGAATTTTGACAACCAAACCCATTCCATCTCACAAGAAAATGTCATTAATATTCATGAGGACTTTGCACATTTAAAACAAGATATGTCACTTGAAAACATTTCCACAACTGCCATACCTACCATTGAGAATCTTTATCGTTTGATTGTGTGCCATAGAAAAATGGTCCCTTTTCATTTTCATGGCCTTTTAGGCATTGTTTCATGGTGTTGGAACTATGTTGCTTTGATTTTATGTTGTGACATGGCTTGAACATGCTTATTTAGGTATTAAAACTTAAAGAAAAACATCTTGTGAAGGTGTTGTGAAGTGTTGTAAGAAATTTCTACATTCTTCTAGATTCTATTAATTACATGAATTCACCTAAAAACCACCTTTTCACTCATCAAAAAGTCCTATTTTGAAGTGTTGTAAAGTCTTGTAACAAGCTTTCACACTTTTCTAGGCACATCTTCACTATTTACACCCTTCTCATACTTTATTTTTCCCTTTTATGCCCTCATATAGCTTAATTAAGTGTATTTTTACATATTATCCTAACAAATAACATTAAACACAACATCTCTTCTGACACTTGTTTTTAGGTCCTAGGTGGGACCCATTCACCATGGGTGGCGAATGAGTCCCTCTTGGCCCCAAATTCAAAATATTTCAAATTTCCTTTCGAGATTTTATTCAAAATCACTTGATGTCAGCTTGTGATGAGGTATGAATGGATACTAAGGAACAAGAATTGTATAAATAAGGGATTTTCACCTCATTTTAACCCTCATTCATCAAGTTCACTTATCCACCTATTCACTTAAGCATTCAAGCATTCTGCAACATCTTTTCAAGCCCTTTGAAGCTGCCATTGACATTACTTCAGACTTGCATTATCAAGAGTTAGGTGAGTTGATAACACTTTCATGTTACTAGTTTATCTTTCTCTTTCATTACATTGTCTTTTTAAGGGTTTAATTACCAAAAGTGGGGTTTGACCAAGGCAAACCCCTATTCACTAACCCCTAATCATTTTTCCCTTTTTGCTTGTTTGTTTGCAACCCTTTGTTTGCAAATTTGATAGGTTATTAGGTGTTGAAGAGTGATTTTCACGTCAACTAGGTGCTTCAAGTCAACTTGAGTCAAAATCAAGCTTGGAGACTCATTTTGTCCATTTTCTACATGCTTTGACCTTGGACAGCCAACAAGCGGAACATTCGCAGTCGGTGTTGTAGAGGATTCTCTAGTTTTTGCAGAAATTTGGGGATGACTGATTCACCACCTATGGTGAATGAGTCCCACCTTAGGACTGGAAACTTGAGTTTTGTCAGCTTTCAGATCCTGACAAATAGAAATCAGCTCTCGATAGTTTTTCACTAGTAGGTGGATTGATTCACCACCCTGAACGAATGAGTCCCACTGTGAAATATCAGTAAATTTCACCAACATCCACAACACTCCTGAAAGCTCACATTTCACCCAGGTGCATTCAGATTCATCCCTGTTATTTCTATTCTGCATATTTTCTTCATTTACATGGTTGTTTGCATATCATAATGTGTTTTCAAACATAGTTGTAATTGCACTTTTGCATTCATTTTCAGCTACCTATATTAATCTATTGCATTTAGTTAACTTCATTTACATCATATCACATCACAAACATCCGAATTTGAGTGATACATAAGAATTTTTGGCCCTATCTCTCTCCTTTTAGGTGAGAAACCCTAGAAGTGCAAGAGTAGTCCATAGGGTCCCAAAAATCTATGTTTCATTTTGGTGAACCTAACTTTTGAACACTTTGAATTTCTGATTGCATTCACATATTGCATATTAATTTCCATTTGCATTAGCATTCAATTAAGACATTGATTTGTTATTGCATTCGAGGAATTTTCATTTTACGTTAGTGAAAACTTTATCTAGATTTCATTTTTGCATTACATCCAATTAAAAAAGTCAATCTGCATTCTTCATCTTAAAATTGCATACTATAGAGCATTTAAATCATCTTAATATGTAACAATATTTTTAGCATTTTTTTGCATTTGTCTACATTCCTATTTTCTATAGTTAGATCTCTATTACAGTTAGCAACATTTCTATTATTTGCATTTCAAGCTCTTAGATTAGCTTGCATTGGCCTTCACCCCTCCTTTGTGGTACTTGCATGAGTGTTTTTTACCCTGTTGATAATAATTTAGTGAGACAAAGTTCTACACTCATGGCATCCCACGATAGCACTTTCATTGTGGACCTTGGGATCTCACGAGCTCCTACTCCTAGTATGGACAATGGTGCATTAGTCCCTGAAAATACCACTTCTATACTTTCACCTTTCCATCTAATGAATTTTGACAACCAAACCAATTCCCTCTCGCAAGAAAAGGTCATTAATATTCATGAGGACTTTTCACATTTACAAGAAGACTTGTCACTTGAAAACATTTCCACAACTGCCATACCTGCCATTGAGAATCTTCATCATTTGATTGAAAGTGATGAAGAAAATTGCTGAGATTTACAATAAACATGCCTCTTCAAACATCCAATCTGCAACCATTCTTGTAAGCCAAGGAGCACCTCAAGTTTCTCCCCCTTCAACCATTGCTTCCATCCCAACTTATACCAATCTGCAAGTCCATGCAACTATGCATTAGGCTACTTCTTTCCTGATTTCCACTAGCATTCCTACTTCCTTTGTGGCATCAAAAGTCCCTTCTACCACTTTCACACCTCTTAGCATTCCTTTCACTTCCCCCAACATCACTTACACTCCATCACCATTTTCCCTTCCACGTCAACCCACATACCTTGATCCTCTTCTTACATAGCTTCTCACTACCATTTCATCTATACAACATCAACTTTCCAACACCAGTCAAGGTCAACCTGCTCCAACCACCTATCATGTTTGTAGTAGTCCCTTATCCTTAGAAATATTACGTACCCCAATGCCACAAGGGATAGAAATTCCTTGGTTTGAGAAATATGGAGGAAAAGGAGATCCTATCAACCATATTAATGCTTAAATAGCTTTGTGTAGTGACTTTGTCCTTGATGATAAGATTTTAGCAAAATTTTTTCCACAGACCTTGAAAGACATTGCCTTATAATGGTTTTCCAACTTTCCCAATCATTCCATCCATTCATTTAATGAATTGGTGGATGTTTCATTAGTAACTTTCAAGTTCACATGACACCTAAAAAGACAATGGCCGACCTTATGAGATGTAGACAAAAAATAGATGAAAAATTGATGAATTTCATCTCACGTTACCAATCCTTATATGCTCAAATTGATGTCAAAACTCCCGATGCACATCTGCAGAAGATGTTTATCAAAAATTTGTAGACCAACCTTCAGGATAAACTCACCATGATGTAATTCCCTTCATTCATGCATTTATGTACAACATTATGTGACTACTAAAATTCAGTTTCAAGTCGTGATTCAAAATCCACTTCCAATTGAGTTGACAAACCAGAAAACACCAATCAAAACCAAAACAACACACAAAATTTCTGCAAACCTAATAGAGGATTTTTATAATTTAATCTGCCTCCTCAACCTCAACCACAACCAACCCAATCTATTTTGAATCAAGTGGCCGCTGTTAGGGCAGCCGTGCCTTATAATTATGGAGATTCAAATTGACATTTCACTCCTTTACTCGATACCCTCCATCACACAATGAACCAATTAATCCAAAAACACATGCTCACTTTGCCACCCGTTCGGCCACTTGATCCAAATAAGCCATTACCATCTACATTCAAACCTAATGCTTATTGTCACTTTCATCATGAAAATGGCCATGACAATAAACATTATAAGCATCTTATTAAACATTTAGTTCAAAACCTCATTGATTTGGGAAAATTGACCATTGTAGATATTAATGATCAAGGAAATAAGTCCGTTGCACCTCCTAACCAAAATTTACAAATTTTCACCAATCCTATGCCGAAACATACTACCTCGTTTGTCAAGGCTAGTGAACCTTCCAAGCCTGATGTAAAGATTGTTGATACCAATAATGACCAACATGATACAACTCCTATTGTTACCCAAGCTAGTCCTATGGATAATCTTGTGGCTATGATAGACATTATCCCTTGTAAGGGCCAAACCACAAAATCACTTGATATTACTTTTTCTACTAGAGACATACTCTAAAAGCTTCCTAGAGACATACTCTAAAAGCTTCCCAATGGTCCTCTCTACATAGCTAGCCGAATCTATGATAAGCCCACTAATGGGATATTAATAGATCCTGCTTGTGGTGCCAATGTGATCACATAAGAGTTTTTGGTATTACACAAACTATATCAAGATGATTACAATAAATCCACTGCCTGGATTAAAACATGTATAATGGTTGTGCATGCCCTACGATTGGATCGATCTTGCTAACCTTACAAATAAGACCTAAAACTTTGGAAGTAACATTTTCAATTATTCCACAATTTGACCAATTTCATTTGTGTCTAGGCCTCCCTTGGCTTCGCTCAATGAAAGCGGTTCCATCAGTTGTTCATAAATGCTTGAAGTTTCAACATGACAATGAGATAGTCACCATACACCATAGTGGCTTTAATCCTTTATCTTCCAAATGTAACTTCTCATTAGAAGCCTTCTAGCCTGAACCCATAGAACCTATCACCCCTCGCAAGGACTTCTTTTTCATAGCCTATGAAAAGTTTAAAGCCAAAAAGATAGTCGAATTCTCCCTTTGAAACTCATCCCCCCACCTCCGCACCTCCTATTATAGATGAAACCATGCTTCAACCTGAGTCTAACATTGAGCAAACCATATAACCTCCTGAACAATCACCACTTGAGATTTCCTCGCCATCATTTAAATGACCAAGGGAATATGAAACAATCCCTGCTTGGCCTCCTCGCCTTAAACAAGTTTACAAAGCAAAAGAGAAAGTGGTTGATCCCTCCTCTTCAATTTCTTCTATTCTTCCCTCTTTGGAAGTAGAAGAACCAATGATAACTCAATCTACTCTTACACCTCAACAACTCCAAAATAGAATTAAACGGAACTGCGGTGCTAGGGAACGAAGGTGTCGTCATCGTCTCCTTGCTCATCAATCTCACATAGAAGAAAATAACGATAATAAACCTTTAAATTTGATCAAAGTAATAGATGACCACCCTCCTTCTCTTGACCCACCACAAGATAGTCTAGTACAACAATTGTCGCCAATTGAACCAATCCAACAACCTCAACTTTTGATACATCCATCTTTAGAAATCACCCTTCGTCCTCCTATTTTCATAAATATTGATAATGATGATGATGGTGATGACGATGCAAAAAATTGCCAAAATTGATGAAGAAGTGCATAATGACTTAAATTCTTTATTTTCATCTACAATGAGCTTAAATAATACATCCTCTCCACCAAGTGAAGAACTTGGTACAACTCCTGGTTTGACGCTTGAAATTATTTGAGTGCCAATAAGAATTTAAAGTGGAAGCTCATCAAATGATATGCCAATGTCCTTCAGCATTTGTTTCATCCACAATATTTGAGTGCAACAAAAGGATGCTGAAATGTATTTAGCTTCAACAGTAGATAAAGATACATAATAGTTTTTCTTACGTGACCAAGCAACCAACCGAGAGCCAAGGGAATAAGCTCCACCTCTTATGCTCTGCTTGTTATCAACACATCTGACCTAATCAACATTGGTGTGAGCTGCCAAAGTGAAATCTGAATCCTTTGGATACCATAACGCCATATCTTCTATACCATTCAAATATCTGAAGATCCTTTTTACTGTGCAACAACTTGTGATTCCTTGGTTCTTGCTGAAACCTAGCTGCTAAAAAAATTGCATACATAATGTTTGGTCTAGTGGTAGTCAAATATAACAATCCCCTAATAATTTATCTATACATGTTTGCATCAGCTTTGGGTGTGTTGGAAAAATATGGACAAACAACTGAGAGGGGGGGTGAATTAGTTGTCACAGAATAATAAACTTTTCAAACTTTGCTTAACTTAATCTCAGATCTGATGAATAACCAATTAACCATAATAAATTAAGACATCAGAGAGATAGAGAAAACCAAGATTTTTATGTGGAAACCATGTTAGGGGAAAAACCATGGTGGATGTTAGTGCACAAGATTATACCCTGTTAAAAGTATAATGAAATCAACAAAGGGGAATGCACATGTATTCAGGCACACTGCCTAGAGCTCATTGCTCAATTACAGAAGGGGGTCAATGCCCAACAATATAGAATAAGATTAAAATCTGGAGGGTATGAACTAAGAAAATAGCTTCTACACAAGCCTGATTACTATTCCAATTAAGCTCAGAAAACCTTCTTCACACTTCGCTCAATCTTCTTCACACTCTGCTCAATCTTCTTCACTTTCTGCTTAACAATTGAATGGTATTCACACATACACACGTAGGAGCACATGAGCACACCGAGCATACGAATTACACTCTCCACCGATGAAAAAATCACACTTATATATCCACTACATGAGATTTCATCACAACTTAGTCGGCTAGGAAAATAATTTTTTTTTTCAATGTTGGCCCAAATTTACAAATAAATTTTTAATGTGGATCCACCAAGGTTGACCACAACATAGTGGATACCAAAATTAACATCTCCAACACAAAAATACTTTAACTAATTCCACCACAAAGATCCACAACATGCTACTACCAACATGTCGACCAGGAACATGAAAAACTAAACATGCACAAGAAAAGATCTTCAACCACGAGCTCACCGATTAATGTGGACATACCACAAAGATAGAGAATGATCTAGAGACATCTGAGAACACCAGGAAATGATAGAGAAACATCCAAAACAACTGAGATTATCATAATCACACACCACTAAAACACTGTTAGCCCACAACACAATAAACAATTCACGTGGACCTCTGAAACTTCCGGTAGATGAGATCTAGAAACACTAAAAAATAAACCCTTTAATCCACACCAGCACAGTTCCAATGGGAACTTGGAACGCTTTCTTTACAATTTTCTTAATATCCTCGACATATACCTCTAATACACCAAATGCTAATAGTGTTGACATTAATGGCAACCACATATCAACAACACATCCACAACATTCAACAATCTCCCCCTTTGGCATTGATGGCAACACATGATGTGAAAAATACCATCAACCCAACACACTAACTCTTCTTCTCAACTGCTCGACTCTTTTCCTTAGAAATATTTTTCACATTGCACTTCTCCCCCTTTGACATCAATGGAAAAGGTGACCATGACCTTTCCAAATACACGCTCTGATACCAATTTTTGGAAAAATAAGGACAAACAACTGAGAGGGGAGGGTGAATCAATTGTCACAAAATAATAAACTTTTTAAACTTTGCTTAGCTTAATCTTAGATCTGATGAATAACCAATTAATCATAAGAAATTAACACATCGGACAGACAGAGAACACCAAGATTTTTACGTGGAAACCCTATTAGGGGAAAAACCACGATGGATGTTAGTCCACAAGATTATACCCTATTCAAAGTATAATGAAATCAATAAAGGGGAATGCACATGCATTCAGGCACACTACCTAGAGCTCACTGCTCAATTATAGAAGGAGCTCACTTCCCAACAATACAAAATAGGATTAAAATCTGGAGGGTATGAACTGAGAAAATAGCTTCTGCACAAGCTTGATTATAGTTCCAATTAAGCTCAAAAAACCTTCTTCACACTTCGCTCAATATTCTTCACACTCTGCTCAGTATTCTTCACTCTCTACTCAACAATCAAATGGTATTCAAACATACACACATAGGATCACATACACTCTCCACTGATGAAACAATCACACTTATATATCCGCTACATGAGATTTCATCATAATTGAGTCAGCTAGGAAAATAAAAAAAATTGCAATGTCAGCCCAAATTTACAAATAATTTTTTAATGTGGATCCACCAAGGTCGACCACAACATTGTGGAGACCTAAATTAATATCTCCAAAACAAAAAACTTTAACTAATTCCTCCATGAAGATCCACAACATGCTACCACCAACATGTTGGCCATGAACATGAAAAATCAAACATGCGCAAGAAAAGATCTTCAACCACGAGCTCACCGATTAATGTGGACATACCAAAAAGATATAGAATGATCTATAGACATCTGAGAGCACCAAGAAATGACAGAGAAACATCCACAACAACTGAGATTATCAGAATCACACAATCTTCATTAACACTGACAAAGACCAGAAAAACACTGTCAGTTCACAACACAATCAAAACTTCATGTAGACCTCTGAAACTTCTGGTAGATGATCTAGAAAAACTCAAAAATAAACCCTTTAATCCACACCAGCCAGTCTTCAATGTACAAAACAACACACCTTCATGACTTGCACAGTTCCACTGGGAACCTGGAACACTTTCTTTTACAATTTTCTCAATATCCTCAATATATACAACCTCTAATACACCAAATGCTAATAGTGTTGACATCAATGACAACCACATATCAGCAACACATCCATCACATTCAATAGGGTGATTCATCTTCTTTTGTCAACTTGCATCTGATAACAATAGGTGTACAAAACGGTTTAGAATTCTCCAATCCATACTTCTTCAATAGTTTTTTTGTATACTTGGACTGAGAAATGAAAATTCCTTTGTTTTTCTAATTTACTTGTAATTGAAGGAAGAAATTTAGCTCACCTATCATGGACATTTCAAATTCCTTCCGCATTTCAACTATAAATTTTCTGCACATATCATCATTTCCTCCATAAATTATATCATCAACATAAACCACAATAATCAACATCTGATTTGAGTGAGTTATGTAGTATAAATTATTCTTAGCAGATCCCTTTTGAAATCCTTGTTCAATTAGGTACTTGTCTAATCTGCCATACCGGGCTCTAAGTGTTTGCTTCAATCCGTATAAAGCTTTCTTCAACCTACAAACAACATCTAGGTTACTTGCAAACTTGAATCCTCTTCAAGTTGCTCAATGTAAACTTCTTCCTCCAGTTCTTCATTCAAGAATGTAGATTTTACATCCATTTGATATACTTTGAAATCCTTAAAAGCTGTAAAAGCCAAAAATATCCTGATTGCTTCCATCTAGGCAATAGGGGAATAGGTCTCTTCAAAGTCAATAACTTCGATCTGAGTGTAACCTTTGCAAACCATTCTTTCCTTGTTTCTCACTACCTTTCCGTTTTCATCTAGTTTGTTCCAGAATACCCACTTTGTTCTGATTACATTTTTGTCTGCTGGTCTGGGCACAAATTCCCAAGTCTGATATTTTTCTATTTGATCAAGCTCTTCCTTCATTGCCTTCACCCAATTCTGATCATTACATGCTTCTTCCATAGTTTTTGGCTCAGCTTCTGAGAGTAAACAAAATAATACTTGCTCTTGAGTTGCTTTACTTCTTGTGGTGATTCCCTTATTCTTGTCTCCAATGATTTGGTTTTCTGAGTGGTTTTTCTGTACATACCTTGGAGTTTTAGCTATAGTTTCCAAAGCCTCCTTTGTTTCTTCTTTTTCTTCTTCTTCTTTCTTATCCTTTTCTCCTTTGTCCTCCAAGTCATCTGATTCATATTCAATATGCCTTTCAGGATTTCTTTGAATATCTTCATCTACTTTCACATTCGTACTTTCAACAATCTTATTTAGTCTCTTGTTGTAACACTGGTATGCTTTGCTTCTTGTAGAGTAACCCGGAAATATACCATCATCAACTTTGTTGTCAAATTATCCAAGATTTTCCTCATCTCTCTAGATGTAGCATTTACTTCCAAATATTTTGAAGTAATTTACCGTGGGAGCTCTTCCATGCCATAGCTCATATGATGTCTTTCCACATTTCCTCTAAAACAATACTCTATTAAGAGTGTATACTGTTGTGTGTATTTCTTCTCTCCAGTAGACCTGTGGAAATTATGGTTGCATGATCATTATTCTGGCTACTTCCAGAACTGTCTAGTTCATTCTTTCCACTACACCATTCTGTTGAGGTGTTCTACCTAGGTAGATAGCTTCTTTTAATGCCATATTTTTCATAGCATTTGTTGAATTCATCAGAAGTAAACTCTCCTCCTCTATCAAATCTTAAACACTTGATTCTTCTATCAACTTCATTCTTGAATTTTTCCTTGAAAATCTTGAATTTTTCTAAAGCTTCTAATTTTTCTCTTAAAAATGCAACCCAGGTTAGTCTGGAATAATCATCTATTAAAGAATGAAATATCTCTCACCTTGTAAGCTTCTTGTTTTGGTTGGACCACATAGGTCAGTGTGTACAAGGTTAAACAAACTAGTAGATGATTCTTCTTTTCTCTGAAATGTTTCTCTAGTTTTCTTTCCTTCTTGACATCCTTTGCATATAGTGTTGTCTAGTTTGATTAGTCTTGGAAAATCTCTGACTGCTCTTGTTGAACTTATCCTTACCAAATTATCAAAGTTGATGTGACACATCCTCTAGTGCTAGATCTAATTGTCATTGGAATGGGAGAATAAGAAGCTCTTTGTAGCTCCTTCCAGTTGATACATATTCCCACTTGTTCTTTTTCCAGCTACAATAATAGTTCCGGATCTCTTCTAGATCTCACAACCATCGTCTTGAAACACCACATTACAACCATTTTCGCACATCTATCCAACACTCAAAAGATTATGAAATAAACCCTTCACATAGTAAACATTGTCAGTGTTATGCTTTCCATCAAATGTAATAGAACCAATTCCAACAATCTGTGTTGTTTTATCATCTCCAAATCTAGCATAACCTCCATCTCTCAAGCTTTACAAAATTTCTTTTATCACCAGTCATGTGATTCAAACATCCACTATCAATCAACCATTCATCTCTGTTTCTTTTGAAAAATAATGCATCTTTAGTGCTATCATTAGATTTTAGACAAATATTAAAGATATCAAATCTAGGTTCATCCTTTTCCACCAAAAATAAGCAATCTTCATGATCTGATTCATCATTTGAAATTTTGGCATTCTCATTGACATAGTAGGCCTTCTTATTGATCTTTTCAAAATTTTGTCTTGATTCTTTTTCTAGACACTTAGTTGCTAAATGACCAATCTTTCCACATCTAAAGCATTTAAGAGGTAACATACCTTTGTACTCTTCAGTACCTTTCTCTAGCTTTCTTGTGAAATTTTCTTCCAACTCCCCTTTTGTTTTGTGGCTTTGAAGGCTATTTCAGATTTCTCCTTTTCTTTTCCAAATTTCCTCATCTCAAATGTGGTTAAGGTGCCAAATATTTGCTCTCTGGTGAATTTCTTTAGATAATAAACTTCCTTAATAGCTGAGATCTTATCACTATAACTCTTCGGTAAGGTCATCAAAATTTTCTCCATTACATCTTCATCTGTTAGAGTCCCTCCTTGATTTTTGACTTCACTCACTACACTATCAACTCTCTGAAAGTAGCTTGCTATATCTTCACCTTCTTCCATTCTCAAGTTTTCATATCTGTGCTTAGCTGTCAACTTCTTTGATAATTTGACTCCATCATTTCCTTCATAGATTTCTTTCAACTTTTCCCAAACTTCATAAGAAGTGCCCAAATGAAATAACTTTTGTTAACTTAGTTTTAGATAGTCCACTAAAGATTGCATACCTTGCTTTTTCATTCTCTTCATAGGCTAAAATTTTATCCGTAGTAGAAACACCTTTTGTTGGTTCAACATATTTTGTCTCAACAAATTTCCAAGTCTTGTAGCCTAGAGAGATCAGGTAACCTCTCATTTGCACTTTCTTTATAGTCAGATCCATCAAATACAAGAATTATCAGTTTGTGTGCCATTAGATCTACCCCAAGTGGTTAAGCTCTGATACCAATTGTTGAATAGTCTAGATAACTAAGAGGGGGGTGAATTAGTTATTGTTAAACAATTTTCTTGACTTTAATTAATTCGGATCAAACTTAAATGAATTAGATATTAGTGAACATGAAAGAAAAAAAAACACCATGCATAATGAACACTAGACATTACGTGGAAACCCAAGAAGGTAAAAGGCACGGAAAATAATAATTTTCAATTATAAAGCACTAGTTAAGGTGACACTAGTTAAGGCGATTTTTACAAAGGCTCACTACCAAGTTGCTCACTGCTCGACTATTATAGCCAAAGATACAAAAAAGGGCTCATTTCCAAAAGAGAAAGGCTCACTGCCTACAGAAAATGACTCACTGCCAATGAAAGAATGATGAAAGGAAATCCACCACTGAAAGAACTGTCACCAACAACACTGGATAGAATCTCACTATCTGTTGCTTCCAGTTATACACTTTCACACACTTCACAATGTCTAGATATTCAAATTCACATTCATCACCCTTGCTTGCATCGAACAAAAACATCTTATACTTATACTATTCCAAGCCTTCATAATCTCTCAAGTCGGCCAAACACAATTTCATAAATCCTAAGTCAGCCAAGCACAACTGAAAATAGGTCACGGAAAAAAAATTCTCGTGGTGGAGAGCAATGGAACATGGACCAAACATAGCCTCCTTGCTCAAATCAACACACTACATGATATCTGGAACCAAAGAGTAAAGTATACACATTACAATGCAAACCATGTGCCATAGCACATTAACCAACTTCCAGATAGGTTCGGACCCAAAATAATGTATCTTATTATGTTACAAGAGGAATGGGACTGGGATAGATACAACCAAAAATAGATATTTACAACATAATATCCAGAACCAGGCCAAATCTGGATCACCAAGGCACCAAAACAGAACTTCAATCAAACAACCAAGATATGTTGACATCAATGACAACCATTATTGATAACAAGAAATCAACATCATCTTAACACATTCCAACACATTTAGCTAAAATAGTCTCTTGGATCTTGCTGAAAATCTTCCTCCACAAAAGATCCCCTACCTGCTTCACATCTTGGAAAATCCTTCTATTTCTCTCAAGCCAAAGGTGCCAAATAGTAAAGGTAGGGCCAATAATCTAAACAATCTAAAGAAAGGCTATCTTAGTAGGGGGTCTCCCCAAAATTTCCCAGAACTCTATGAAAGAAGAGGCATGAACACAAGGATGCCCCCAAATTCCCCACCAAAGATGCCAAATCCTCCTAGAGTAAGGACATTGAAAGAAGATGTTTGAAGTACACTCTTCAAGTTATTATTGCACAAAACACAGATGGAAGGACCCTAGAAACCTCTTTTCTGTAGATTTTCCTAAGACATCTATTCTAAACAACCAACCATAAGAAAAAAGTTACACTTAGGCCAAGAAAAATTATTCCAAACCTGCTTCCACCAAGGGACTCCAACCTTCCCATACAACTATCTATCCAACTCCACATACCTAGAGGAAACATAGAATCTACCCTTCGGATGAAGACCCCAAGCCAAAATATCCCTTTCTTGAAGAGAACTACACATTCTACCAACCAAAATTCTGGTAAGCTCTTGCCTCTCCTCCTCAAACCCACCTAGAGGGTACTCTTGGGGATCCTTCCAATGCCACACCTCCACCTGACCCAAGGCCTAAACAATTTTGAAATCTTCCACCTTACACCAACCAGCTTCTATCAAGCTATCACATAGAGGTTGCAAATGAGGAAACATAAATATAATAGAGGGATAACCATCCCAATAATCATACCAAAAGAGAGCTTCTTGGCCCTTATTGTAAATCCAAAAAAATCCCTCCTTTATCAGCTTAGCTCCTCTTTTGAGGGTATCCCAAATCATAGACCCTTTCCCCTAGAGAGGATATCGAGGGATAACATAGGATTTCACCCGATGGAGGTACTTATGATTGATAATTTTAGCCTAGTCTTGATCTTGGCAAGTGCACCATCGCCAGTACAATATAGAAGCTCAAGCTTGACCCATCAAACTTGTAGACTTGAGCCCAAGAGTACCCTCCTATTTTGGCCCACAAAAAAAATAGCAATTCACCAAAATCCACTTTGAATTGAGAAGATTACGTGCCCAAAGGAATTGACGAGCAAGGGAATCAAAATCCTTAACAAATCCAGTAGGAGCAACCTGTACAAAACAATGGTAAATAGGAAGCGATTGAACCACAAATTTGAGCAGAACCACATGAACCATTGAAGAGAGCCACCTGTGACTCCAATGACTAACCCACAACAAGCGGTGGCCTACTACAAGGCACGAGCCCACAACACCTACCACGCTCACAGGTAAAGATAAAATAAAATCTTAGGAGAGGATGTTGATAAATTGAAAGAATTTTTTTTCCTATAGAATACCAAATTGACTTATTTAAGAATCTGCAAAATTTGAAACAAAGGGAGAAGAATGCACGTGAGTACATCGAGGAGTTTTATCAGTTAAGTATTCGGGCTGGACATGTGGATGACAATGTAGAGAAGGTATCAAGATATATAAATGGTCTTCATAATTAAATAAAAGATGAAATGACTATATGCTCCGAGTGACTAGTGTAGAAGACGCATATGAATATGCCTTGAAGGTGAAAGAGAAACTTGCAAGAAAAAAACAAAATTCTTTTGGTAGGGGCAGATTTTTGAGAGGAAGAGGACACAACAACAGTGGTAGAGGTTACCAAGGTAAACAAGATAAAGAAAATATATCCCATATAGGTGTGCAAGATAATAAAGGAAGAGGAGAATCTTCTAGGGGAAAAGGATATTATTTTCGTGATAGAGGATCTTTTGGAAGAGGTAGAGGAAGAGGGTTTGGAGGTACATGTTACCAATGTGGAGAGCTGGGGCATAGAGCATTTGAATGCCCAAAAATATAGAAAAATAATGGCAAAGGAAAGGAAGCAATCTGAATTCATGTTGCATAGGCTGAAAATTAATGTGGCTGCAAAAATTCATAGAGAAGGACCCAAATATGGAGAGTATCTCATGCTATGAAGAGATTTGATAAATCATGAGGAGAAGTTGGAGCCCATGCAAAGAATATATATTTTTAAAATGAGATGCAAAGCACATGGTAAGTGTTGCAAATTCATAGTGGATAGCGGTAGCACGGATAATATTGTATTTGAAGAGATGGTGGAAAAAATTGAATTTGAAGAGATTGAAATACCCCAACCCATAGTAGGTTTTATGGTTGTAAAAAGATCATAGTTTTATGGTACATGAGAAATATCTTGTGATATTTCAAATTGGAAAATACATGGATGAAATAATATGTGATGTGATGCTAATGGATGCATGTCATCTACTTTTGGGGAGGCTATGGCAGTTCGATGAAAGAGATGTTCATTAATGGGTGGACAAATACATATCAAATTAAGAAGGATAGTAAATAATATAGATTGACATCAATTCAAGAAAGGGAAGAAGTGTTGGGTAGCTCCAAGGTTTGTTTTTTTTTTGACAAACAAATTTTCAAAGACTTGAAGGAAGAAGGACAATGTTTTGATATTATTCCAAAAATTGTAGTGTTTGGGGCAACACAGGAAAATGAGGACATACCAATAGAAATTCAATTTTTTTTGGAAGAATATGGAGACATAATGAGGAAGGAAACACTTGATGGATTTCCCCCAATGAGGAGCATGTGCCATTGTATGGATTTGATTTCTAGTGCAAGGTTTCCAAACAAAGCACCATATCGAATGAAACCTATGGAGAATGCAAAAATAAATAGACAAGTGCAAGAGTTTTTGGATAAGGGGGTGATTAGAGAGTCTAAGCCCATGTGTTTTCCCAACAGTATTAACACCAAAGAAATATGGAGAGTGGTGTATGTGTATAGATTCGAGATCCATAAATAAGATAACTATCAATTACTGGTTTCCCTTGCCACAAATAGATGATATGATGGACTGTTTGAGTGGGTCTAAGTCTTTTACCAAATTGATTTGAAGAGTGGGTACCATCAAATTTGCATAAGAGAAGGGGATGAATAGAAAACCTCTTTGAAAACAAATGATGGATTGTATGAATGGATGGTGATGCCGTTTGGTTTGACAAATGTGCCGAGTACCTTCATGAGGTTGATGAATGAAGTGTTGAAACCATACCTTGGTAAGTTTGTCATAGTGTATTTGGATGATATTTTAATTTTTAGCAAGACAAAAGAAGAGCATTTGTAGCATGTTAGGGAAGTTTTGCAAAGACTCAAAGAAGAGAAATTGTTAGTGAATGTGTAAAAGTGCAGCTTCATGAAAGAGGAGTTAGTATATTTGGGTTTTGTTATTTCCACTAGTTGTCTAAAAATGGATCCAAAAAAAGTAAAAATAATTGTAGATTGGCCTTTGCCAAGGAGTATGTTTGCGGCAAGAAGTTTCCATGGCTTAGCAAGCTTCTATAGGAATTTTATATAGAATTTTAGTGGGATTTGTGCCCCTATTACGAAAAATATGAAGGGTAATAGGAAGGAATTTGTGTGGATAAAACTAGCTAAGCAAAGTTTTAAACTTTCGAAAGCTAAAGTAATGGAGAAACCCATGTTAGCACTCCTTGATTTTGGAAAAGTGTTCCAAGTTGATTGTGATGCAAGTGGGACAATTATTGGAGGAGTCTTCAGTCAAGAGAGAAGACCAATTGCATATTTCAACAAGAAGTTGAATGAATTCGAAATAAAATATTTCGTGTATGATCAAGAGTTTTATGCAATTGTACTTGAGCTCTTAAGAAGTGGTGACATTATTTGCTTTTGAAGGAGTTTTTTTTGTATATTGATCATCATGCATTGCAATATATAAATAGCGAAGCATGTAATAATCCCATGGAAAGGGATAGAACTCCATGGATAAAGTATTTTGTGCAAGAAGGTTTGTTGTTTAAGGGAAAGAGATTATGTATACCTCATGGTTTGATGAGGGAGAATTTAATAAGGGAGAAACATAGTGGAGGTTTGAGTGGTCATTTTAGAATGGAAAAAACTTTGGGACTATTGAATGAGAGTTATTATTGGATGGGTGTGAGTGAAAATGTAAAGAATATGGCACAAGCTTGTTGGTGTGTCAATATGCAAAAGGAGTGAGGAAAAATACAAGGTTATAGATCAACCATCGCTAATACCAAAAAGACCGTGGGAACATATAACATGTATTTTGTTTTGGGGTTACCAAAAACAAAAAGAGGCAATGATTATGTTTTTGTTGCAGTGGATAGATTTTATAAAATGGCTCATTTCATATCATGTCAAAAGTGCAATGATGCTTTGCACATAGCTACTTTGTTTTTCAAGGAAGTGGTTAGATTGTATGGCTTGCCAAAGAGTATTATTTCAGATCAGGACACAAAGTTTGTTGGTCATTTTTGGTTCACCTTGTGGAAGAAAATGGGAACACAATTGGGGTTTAGCTTAGCCTACAATCTAAAAACCGATGGTCAAATCGAAATTTTCAATAAAATTTTAGGAAATTTATTGAGATGCTTGGTAGGTGACAAACCAAATCAATGGGATTTGATATTGGCACAAGTTGAATTTTCTTATAATAACTTGGTCAATCAAAGTGTGGGTAAGAGTCCATTTCAAATTATGTATGGGTACAAACCAAGAGGTGTGGATGAATTGAGAGATAGTATAGATTTGGGTAGAAAGAGAGTTGCAACGAAAGAATTTCTTGAGTATATTCATGATTTTCATAAAGAAGTGAAGGAAAACTTGGAGAGGAGTGTCATCAAATACAAAGAATATGTTGATAAGCATCGAAGTGAGAAAGAATATTAGATTGGAGAGTTGGTGATGGCATATTTGAGGAAGAGGAGGTTCCCACAAGGAATATACAATATGTTGAAATTGAAGAAGATAGGTACATGTAAGATTTTGTAGAAATTTTCATCAAATGCATATGAATTAGAGCTTCCAACAGGTATTGATATTTCTCTAATATTGAATGTTGCTTATTTGTATAAATATTATGAAGGAGAGACAAGTGGACATGGGAATACAAATTCAGATTCATAGGATGCTTGTGAATGGGTTCAATAGTTTCCTGAGAAGAAGCCTAAAGAAGTAGATCAATTATTGATTCTCATGTCACCAAGAGGACAAGAAGGAAGTAATACTAGGAATATTTGGTCCATTGGAAGAACCAAGAAACTGATGAAGCTTCATGGGTCAGCATATCAAATTTGGTGAAGTTTGGAATTGTAGTTCCAGACTTGCAAAAATACTCATGAGCTCCACAGTCATGAAGCATTTTTCTTACCCGACATGTTTGATACAAGAGCACTCGAGACATAATGGAAATCCTACATTGACAAATTAAAAATGATTAATTTCATTTGTTTATTTTTTTGTGTTGCTTTTATGTTTTTTGGCAGATTG